>JAQIWE010002766.1:0-12705 GCA_034698565.1 Campodea plusiochaeta | reverse complement strand
AAAAGTCAAACCTCAGGGGGGGGCAATGGCCCCCCCCCTGCCCCCCCCTAAATGACGCCTCTGCTCAAGGGACCGATAAGGACATACGCTGGTGGAAAACGGGACGCGCTGAAAAAATATTGGCCTAAACTACAAAAAATTATAAATAAGTGAATATAAATATCCAAAATGTATTGTGGAATATTGTTTTTAAAGGACTCTTTTAGAATGATGAGAGACATAATGATTTTTAAAGAAATAGCATTAACGGTGGTCGGCTTTGATATCATTAAAATTTTGGGTGTTAAACTTTTAAAAACATAATTTTATCAATTTAATGCTATATATTCTAAAAAATTGACAACAGGTTTTGTAATTATTTAATATTATTTTTATACTCGGTAACTGTATTATAAAATGTAAAGATAGAATGGAATTAAATCGCATGAAAAAAACTTCTAAAAAGAAAATACACGTATGAAAAATTATAACAATATTTCAATAATGACCACTTTCTTTAGAAGTGTACTATATCAAGGAATCATTGCACTTTATTTGTATTTCCTCTTGGAGAATTTTAATGATATTATTATTACAGAAAAACTTCACAAACATTTATTTCCGAAATTATTATTGTTTCTTTTCAGTTCCATATTAAAGCTAATACTTTCACATAAATTTTTGACATTTTACTACACTTGATACCGCTAAAATACAGGTTTATATAAAAAAAACGTAACGACATAAATGAGAAAAATCGCTTCAAAAAAGTGATATATCATTTTAAATGATTAATATAATTTTTTTTATTATTTCAAATAAAAAGGTAAATAAGGGCAAGAAACACATATTATTGCTTCATTGCGATTTATAAAACGAATTTTCGGGAGAATTGATGAAGATATTTGATTGAATTGTTGTAATGTCGTATTGATACAGAAAATGTTAATAAAGCAAGGATTGACAAAATAAGAAAGTAATATATTTTTTTGTTCATATCACACTTTAATTATATAGTGTTATTTTTTCCTTATTTTTTATCCCTTTTCTTCGAATTTTATAACACTATCTTTAAAACTTATTTAAAAAAATAATAAATAACTCTATACATAGAAGGGGTATTTTTAATAGCAGTATAGAATTGCTTGTCCACTGAATTTTAAACTTTAAATATAATAGCAGAAAGTAATTTAATGCTATATTTCTAATAAAAAAAACACACCAGTTTTCTACTAAATATTTTTTTGCATCCCATAGAAGTTTCATATAAATAAGTTTAACATAAATTTTTTAAGAAAATACGAACACAAAGACAATTCGTAAATTAAAAATATTATATTACTTTCTAAAAGAAAAACTGTTTTAATAAATAAGAACTTCCTTTTCAAGATGCTGGATTGACTTATTTAGAATTTTGCTTTCCAGCTTCCTTTCTTTGGCATGTGGAAATATTGGAAAACTTAAAACATATCTATAATTTGAATTCGCTGTTGGCTTCAACAAAAAATGAAAAAAAGAGAAGAAATCCACTTATGAAAAACGTAAATTATGATACAATTTTGACAATTTTTTTTGAAAGTATATTCTACTTGTCTCGTCAACTCGTTTACAGTTTGTTCAGTCATTTGGGTCATTCTAAATTTCTGTCATAAGAAAATAATACCTTCCTGTTGAAATACATTTCAAACCTGTATTTTTTTCCAGCGGGAAGCCATCTTTTCCTACAAACAAATCCCGTCTTACTTTATTTGTTCTCTATTGTACTCGCTTTCCCTAGAGACCGGTAAGCTGTGTTGGAAAAGATGGCTTCTCGGAGGGAAAAATAACCTGTAATAATTTATTTTTTTCATTTTTAAATTTAAAATTTAAATAATATTGATAAAATTTACAAAACCTATTCGCAAATTTTGAAGAACTAATCTAACTATCTAAGAGAATTGCTGAGGTGATTAAATTTAATATACAATCTAATGACAGCGACCATAATTATAGCGTGTCCACTAACCATACATTCCAAGGATGAAAAGTTGCAAGTGTGAGTATTCCCAGAAAAACGTGAGAATTGAGTCTTTTAGTGCGAGATATCAATATCAACAGCAATTTGTCATAACTTACAATTTAAAAAAAAACAGCACTCTGGCGAAAAGGTTGTGATTTTAATGAAAATTACTGCAATGAAGTGTACTAATTATGTTATATTTCATGCAAAAATAATTTTTATAATAAAAGACATATTCTCTTTTGCCAAAAACGATTTTTAGGATTTTGTATTGGCAATAAGGCAATAAACATTAAATATTATTATAGCATATTCATAAGTCATAACAACAAATTCATTTATAAGAAATCCGAGTGACATAATATATGTTTTTTGTAGTAAATGTAACAACAATGTATTTTGATTATTTCTATGATTTTCAGAAATATCGAGTATTTTTTCACAGCGGGAAAAATCTTTTCCAATACACATAAACCGTTTTACTTTCCTTGTTCTCGTTTTCCCAAGAGACCGTTAAGCTGTGTTGGAAAAGAAATTATTCCCGCTGTGAAAAAATACTCCTTATTTTAACAGATCATACAGAAGTCCTAACAGCACCGATGTCCCCCCTCTATAAAATCACTCTTGTAAATATTTTTCTAATAAATGACTAACAGTATGAGAATTTAACAAACTTGCATTTCGTAGATGATGTTTATAATATTTTCAAAACTTTTTATTTCTTGCAGCATCTGCATCACATATCAACTATTATTCTCAGGCCCTTTTTTAAGGATATTTGGTAACTGCACATATTGGCAGATTTTTAAGAAAACACATTTTTTACTCTTTTTTTTTCATTAACAGGTAGGGCTATATATATTGTAACTTAAAAAAACTCAATATTGTATATAAAGCCTGTTTGGTAACTGCACAAACTGTGCATAACTGCACGTTAAAAAAGGCCCTGTGATATGTAAGGAAAATCATAAACCCAATCTAAAAAGAGTATTGCTGAAAACTAGTTCAGAAATGTTATTGCTTCCTTTCTGTCTTTGAATATGTTATGATACTTAATGGAAGTCACTAGAATCCAATAAGGCAATAATGAATAATATTTATTGCAATGGAATGTTGAAAATAGTACTGGCAGCAATACTTGTCTATTAAATTCTGCTCCAAATTGTTAGATATTTGGGAAAGTTTTGTAGATGCGTTACATAAAATGAATACTGTTCTGCTTGTTGCACAAACTTGGAACATCCATTCAGTATGCAAATATATTTGATTTAATTGCAAACCTTTGTAACCATAATAATATTAATATGACTTTAAAATATTCTTTAACTTTGGTTGAGATCTACTTCTGATATCTTCATTTTTTGTGTGTGTGAATTCTAATAACCAACAATCTTTATCTGAAACATTTGAGAAGGAAATTTGCTAGGCTTTTGCACATTTCAAAAAGATGTGTTTTCGATTTTCAATGGAGCTTGTAGCACACCAATTACATTACACTACTTTGTTCTTCATTCAAAATCCTACACAGTCTTTTAATTGTAGACTTTTCATCCTCTATCCTTGAATAACCATGCAGAATCAAACTAATTATCATGATTTCGAATACCTCCATCCTAGTCCTTTCTACACCTCTGTTTTTTTCTTTCTTCCTCATATTGTATACTTGTTAATTAGAAACCACTTATTGTCATACTGGTCTTCTGAAATATGTTTGATTGCCACTTCTTGAAGTTAAGTTTTTTATTTTCATCAGTAAAACAGCTTTCAATAAATTTCTTGAATGGTTGTTAGCACCCATTTGCTGAAGATGAACAAATTTTACTTTTTTCACAAATCTCAAAATCACTTCACTCAGTACACTGCATTTTTTTTTTTTTTTTTTGAAGACCTGTTTCCCATTATGTTGCTTACTGAGATCAACTACCAAAGTTTCACTGTACCTTATAGTTGCTATTTTCGTCGCTAAATCATAACATATAAGTAAAATATATGCTGTATTTAATTGCAGATAAAGTGTGTTCCAGGCACCTTACACTTTTTCCATTGATGGCCTGGAATTTAGCATTGATATAGACTAGAGTATACAGTCTTCTCTTTTCACAAATTCTTGTTATTTCCATCATATTGTAGGACTATATGCCTATAATTTTTACTCCCATTTGGTTATGTTTTGCTTTTCTTCAATGTTCTGATATCAATTTCCTTTGCCAATGACTCATCATCAATATTTGAGTGCTACTCTGGAATGCATGATTTTATTGGAGTTCCGACAATAGAGACGTTTGGATACAATTTCAAGAAAAAATTGTAAATTAATGACGTCACAAATTTCTAAGCAAAATATAAATCAATCTGAATTCTTTAGTTTGGCTTGAATTTTCATGAACTTCTGTTTTGGCAATGAATTTCAGCAAATCATAACTCATAATGTAAGTGTCGTCTGCTAATGTGAGTGCGGTTTCCTTAGAATTTGCTCAATTTGCAGCGGCTGTCTACAAACGCGAAATTTCTAGCTTCACAATTCAAAGAAAGACTTGAAAATGTCATCATTTGAATACAGCCAATCGCAGCTCACATTTTTCTAGTCTACGAAATTTTCTACAAGTTGAAATTGTAGCCAACCTCTCAAAAATATGTTAATTTATAAGTTAAATTACATTTTTATAGCCTACAGCTTATTTTTTTAAATAATGCTTTCTGTATTTTTGTACAGAAGGTTACTAACAAAAATATCACAATTGCGCAAAGTTTTCATATGTTATTTTTTATGTTAAAGGTGATGAAATACAAATTAATATGCAACTTTGAGTTTCTTCAAACAACAGTTAATTGGATTTAAAAATACCCAATAATACTTTAATTAACTTTTAAAAAACACGATAATTATTACATAACTGTATTTATTAAAAGAAAATACAATTTTAAAATTATTTCAATTTACCATTTTCTTTTATAATGCTTACAAGTATTACTGATTTCATTTGAGTGTTGTCTGTGCAAACTTAACAAATTCCATCTTCTTTCTTCATTAGTATAAAGTAACATAATATTTATTAAATTGTTTTATTTCAGGTTGCAACATGGGAATATGAACTAGCATTTATTATTTCCATACCTGCATGGGGATACAGCTCAGTCTATATTTCACCCATTGAAAAGAAAGACACTTCTAATCATAATGCAGCTACAATATCAAAAATATACACTCCACTTCCAAATCAAAATGTTGGTATATTTGGAAATACTGAATTTTGGAATGATTCTTTCATCATGGAAAATGATCAGTTTGAAGTTAGCTTCGATTCTTTAGGATTGATGAAAAGTATTAGGAATAAGAACACCATGTTAAGAGTTCCTATCAATATTTCATTCATTGTATATGGATCAGTGAGGTATGTAATGTACTTTCCACTTATGGTTTACATTAGATATGTTTCAAAAGCAAACCATTTCATCAAATTACACATAATATTTGCTTTTTATTTTGTTACCATCTTACCAAGTACTGTGCTGTATTTCCAGTTATGTTCTGTTTATCTTTGCCCTATATAAAGTTAAGAATGTAAAAAAGTAATGGTTGGTTATAGTTCTCACTTCACTTCAGTTTTATTTAGTTCTGTATATTTATAACATAGATATGTTACATGTAGTTACAGTATTTGTATAGCTTATAAAAAACTTAGTAAAGCATAGCACCTACTTTCTGCCTGCCAGTTCAAAAATAGGAAGTAGAGTAAAATGGAAAATATGCACATTGATGTCAACAATTGACATGGCGTTCAATTAAAGCAAAAAAATTAGAAGAGATATTGAACGGTTTTACATTAAAAATGTGATTGTTTTGATATACACTATTGGAGTTTCTTGATGTTGTTTGATTGTGTATATTTGTGTGTTTACATTAATTATGCTTGTCTGGTACAGTTACTACAAGAATTTACTGATAACTTTTTGAGGTTACTGAAAACATTTTGGTATACTGTATTATGCAACCTGATAGTCTATAACTTTGAGTATTTCCATCTTAAAATTATAGCTCCAAATTTTAAGTTGACATACTGATTTTAAAGCACAAAATGCATTAATAGTGATATCCAAAAAAATAGGTCTCCATAGTGGGAAAAAAGTTGAATTAATTGACCAGGGAAATGGTTTACCAGTAAAAGTTTTACAAGTGAACTAGGAAAGGTTTAAGTTGTAGTATTAAATTGTTGAATTATATATTTTCTTTTATCTTTAATATTATTTTTATTGTATTTCAGGGAAGATCAGACAAGTGGTGCTTACTTGTTTTTACCAAATGGTGAAGGTAAACCAATGAGAAAGTCATTTTTTAATGAACCTAGAGCAGTTACTGGACCTGTTGTCTCATTTGTTGAAGTTCAGATAGGAAATCATAAACACAGGGTAGCTATTTATGAGTCAAAAGGTTAGTTATAGTTATAGTTTATTCCAGGCGTAGGAAATAATTCCTGTGGCCTCATTGATAATTTTGGGAGCACTGAGTCACTGAACTTCTGATGAGTGATTTGAAACAGTTCACAGTAGGTGCTGACACAATGTTCTCTTCTAGATTGTTCCAGTTTGATATCACACGGTGTGGAAAACTATTAAGGGTGGATGATAGTTTTACTCGCGGTTTGAACAGTTTTTTGGAGTGACCACGGGTTGTTATGGTATTGCGGGTAGTAGGGTTGTATAGGGTATTTTAAGTTAGATGGTTCAATGTTATCAATATTTATTTCATTTTTTGCTTATCCTCTTTAATGTTGATTCTTATATTTGTTTACTCGTAAATTAAAGAGTAGGAAACAATGTACACTACAGTGAAAACAATTATTCACATGGAAAGTTATTTCAAGATTGAAAACTTTTACAAAAAGAACTAGCTATAAATGTGCTAATACTGTAATTGGGATATTTGTGGGCCTCATTAAATTAATTCAATGGGCTAATTAGATATTATATGATTAAGTTGTTTTAAAACAGCGAAATATTTTAGTTGAAAAGGTAAATTACAATAATGTTCTGCTGTATTTTTACAAGAAATATTTTTGATTCATCCTTAGTGAAACTGCTATTTACTTTAGCTCTCAGCTTTAATATAGACTTATCATACTCCTGTTTTTAATATTTATTAATATATTAATTATAAATTGTATATATGAAGCATCCAGGTTGCAATAACCTGGATATGAAAGTGAAGTAACGTCCATGGAAACACACCAATGCTAGGTTAGTACAATGAACAAAGTTTCAACTGAGGTAAGGTTACCCAGAACGTCAAAATAAAAAGAATTAACTTTTACTAACCTCAACGAATTCTCAAAGATCCAATAAATTACTAACCTAAGCAAATATTTGAAAAGATTAATCAGTGTGTACTTCTTAACTCTACAAAAAAAAGTGATATTGATTATAATATTCTATGACCTTATTTTTCAAATACATATAAAACATGTACATGTAAGGTAAGTTGTGATATTGATTGTGTATGTTCTGAAGATGTGAAAATAGATGTACAGTACTGTTTATTGTATGTGTGTATAAGAAAAGAAATTACGCTAAGTTTTTTTTACTTCAGAACAATGTAGTTGAATTCATTATGATCAAATTAAAAAGACATAAATTATTATGCTAATGTAATTATGAGGGTGGTTTGAAAGTTTTGATAATTAATAACTTTTGATAGTGCTATAATTGAGAATGAAGTGTCATTTTAATGTTCAAACTGTTAAAAGAAAGTTCCGGTAAATCATGAGACTCATTTCATTTCTATACAACGAATTGAAATTGTGTAGATGAGCTAGTTGTAGTTGCATCAATGAATTCATGGTGATTTGATTTTACACTTACTGTTATGTTTGACTCAAGCCAAAGTTTTGAAGCAGTTTACTTTCACATGTGAGACTGTCAGTAAGTGGATAACATTTTTCAAATGGAAACCAGCCAACACTGAAGATAACAGTACAAACCAAACAACAGCCATCAACCATCAAATCAACAACAAAATCCACTATATAACAAGAGACATTTCTTATTGATAGTGAGATAGGTTTTTGAAATCATATTTACTCACTAAGAGAACAACATCCTAACAGATTAGTTGGATGTTATGGGTTTATTAAAAAGCCTCGTTGACATGACTGCCATTTTATCCCATTACCAAGGAAAAGGATGTTCCAGGAAATGAGTGGTTGAACTTTTTACAGGGAAATTTTCAGGCATTTATTGGATGATTTTTGACTACTACAGAAAATAATACTGGGAACAGTAGTACACTCTGTAGACAAAATAATAACGCATTAGTCATAAAGCAGTTTTCTACCACCAAAGAAGGTGAAAGCAATTACATTGTATTTCATTACTTGTGAATGTTATTTTGGTTCCGATAGAAATATTTATTGAAATTTTGGAAAATGGCAATTTGAACCACTCATTACCATTGAAACAATTATTGAATAGAAAAAAGAACATCAGAAAATTCTCTTTCAACAAGAAAATCTACCAGTTTGAATTTCCATAGTATCTCCATGCAGAAATTCAAAAAAATATGCTTCCAATTATATATCGTTACTTGTACTTTATTTATTTGACTACAAAAGACTTTTGTATCATGGTAAATGTAAAAATATATTGGGAGAAAACAAATTACATACCAAAATAGAGGACATTGATGAAAAAAATATATATTGAGAAGACTTTTATAAACAGTTCTTTACTTATAGGAAAATGCTTCGACAGAATAATTTTGAATTAATTATTCTTGAATAGGCTGTTTGGAGTTTTAGGAAATTATATTGAAAAGTTATAAAGTGAAATCACCACTATTTTCTGCTACATTATATCTAATTCTGAGAACTTTCCAAACCTCCCTTGTATACCAATAAAGATTTTAAGATTGTTATGACAATGTATTTTCTTAGTTTTTTCATTAAATTAATTTTCATGTTTTGAAAAACCCTTTCAAGTAACTTTCCACATACATTGCATGTTTCTGAGTTAACGCTGGTAATCCTCAAACAAACTCGGTGCTCTTGCATATAATTAAATTAATTTCTCGAATAGCTGTTAATTAAATATTTTTGTTGAGTTTTATGGAAAAGGGAAGCAAATCCATACATTATGCTATAAACATGGTTTTATTTTTTGCATGAAAGTACAAAATGTACATGTACTTAATTTACAAATTTCATGTGTCAAGTTTCCACAATTGCTGATGCATTACAGACACGTTTTGGCTGAACAAATATTATGTCCATTTTCTCACTGAATGTTGTTTATATATACTAAAATTGGATATCATATATATACCTCTCTCTTCAACAAACAGAGACTGCAGATTTTGGAGCTCTTATTATCGGGGATTTTTAGGGTTGGTCACTATCCTCTACCACCCTACCCTTATTGTTTTCACAATATTACTAATTATGAACCTTTCCTTTAATTTTCATCATTTTTTCCAGCACTGTTCAATTTCACAGTAGCTTTTTTCAACATACTGTATTGAATGTTTGCCTCCCTTTTCTACAATAACTCATCTTCAATGAAAAGGCACCTTATGATAGAATATATCCTTCCCAACCAAAAAATCAAAATCATCAGTAATGGCTCTTGCCTCCCTTTTCCGCGGAAGTGTTTAATTTTTTTAGTAACAAATCTTAAAAATCTAAAATTCCATTAAATATGATATATTTGAATTTTCTGTAGGTATTGAAGGACAATCAGTGGATATCTTGAATACCATCCTCTTACAATCTGCACATGATGTTGAAATCGCAATGAGAATAGACACAAATATACCATCAGGAGATTCTTACTATACAGACGTAAATGGATTTAATCTTCTTCGTAGAAAGAGGTTTTCTAAACTTCCTCTTCAAGCACATTATTACCCTATGCCTACTACTGCTATCATTGAATCAAAGAAAGTGAGAATGAGTATTTTCACTGCTTCACCATTGGGAGTTGCATCACTCAAAAGTGGATCTATTGAGGTAGGAGATATTTACATTTACGAAATAGTTGTATGCAATTTCAAAAGTGGTGCTATAATTCTGTTAGTCTTTTAAAATTATGCAGTTTTGCAAAATACAGAAATCTTACAATGAAATTAATATGGTAATTCAATTTTGAAAGTATATATGATGTAAAGGAATGTTTTGCAGGCTTTTTGTATACAGTACTTACAAGATTTTTGAAGATAATAATAATAATTAATTATTTAATGATCTATAATACTAACTGTTTTTCACACATTAAAAAATATAATTAATTGCACATTTTACAATAGAATTTAAAAAAATTATAATTTTATTGATCAAAACATTTCATTTGCTGGTTAAAATTATTCAAAGATGAGCACTATAGTAAGTGCTTTAAGTTATGTTTATATGATTTTTTCTGTTATGTAATTACATTATAACAGAAAAATTGCAGTTACGACTAGACATTATAGTAATTCTTTGCCAATTATATTACATCATCGCTGCATATTTGAAAGATTTTGTACAGGCAGAAACAGTCTCTCATTATACAGAAAATAGGAATTAATAAAACATGTAGTCCATGTAGATGTAAAATTAATAATCTTTATAAAAATATTATTTTCAATGTGATGAACTAAGCAGAAACAGTATTTCTTTAAAAAAAGTAACATGTAGTATAGATCATTTATTAGCTGTTGATTTAATAAAAATAAAGACATACTAGTTTATTATTCAATTGAAATGCATTTTTGTGATTTAAATACCATAAACATTAGTGCTATAGTTTGGTAAGATTAACTTAAACTAAATTAAGAGTATTATATTGTTGTTTGTTGAATACACAGCACATCATGATGTATTAGAATATATATAAATTGAAAGACTTCATTTCATTAAGCAGTCATGTTTATTGCACTACTGGTAGACAGAATAATGTTGTCAGATTATCAAGTACTTTTACAAATGCCATAAAATGAGACAACTAATGAACTAAATTTGGCCACACATAACAAGGCTTGTGAGATTGAACAATAGTAAAACTTTTTCCACTGTTTACATTAAGATTTTATTATTAATATTGTTTTTGTATATAATAATGTATTACGAACCGATATAGACTCATATTGATAATAAATACATTATTATATTATTATTATTACATTAAGATTCCATTCAAGATGTTTCAAAGTTACCCTCCTTGTTATATGTGGTTGACTATAGATAGTGATTTTATAAATATTTATATATCATATTGCATCATCTTATTTCAGATAATGCAGGACAGACGTTTACATCATGATGATCAACGTGGTTTAGATAGTGGAGTATTAGATAATAGAGAAACAATTAATTCATTCAGACTTATAATTGAGGAAGTAATCAACTGCTTAGAAGATAAAGAAACAACTACTACATTATCAACAAGAGGAAATTTAGTATTAAGAGAGCTCATCTATCCACCACTTATAATGAGAGCAACTGAAGATGAAGCACATATTGGATCATTTAAATCATTCCAGTCAAACTTACCTCAAGAGGTACATATTGTTAGTATGTATCCTATGATTACAAATGATTATGAGTTTAAAGGTATGTTTGGATTGATACTTCATTATTCTCCAATGAGTTGTTGCTTACGGGATATTCATCATGATTTATTTGATGGGAATTTTGTGGTTAGTAAATATTTCCATAAGTACACTGCACCTACAGTCATGGTCTCCAATTTGGCTTTAAACACAAGTGGTGAATGGGTAAATGAGAATACCCTTATTCCAATGGATCCTCATGAAATGGCTGTTGTTATTCTCAAACCTCGTTAGTATCCGACTCATCATGGTGTTATGACTTACTTGAACTGCAATTATTTTTTTAATTATGGAATGCATGGTTCTTTTCTCTTTCTTTTTTTTCAGTGCTTTTTGCAATTTTGATCCATTAGCATTGCAGCATTATAAAAAATAATTCAGTTTGAGTTGTCTATTGATTTATTTGTATTGAGTTGTGTGGATTACTATTGATTTATTTGTATTTTGTGCTGAGTGTGAAATTAATAAAGTGATTATTTAATCATTCTCTATTTTCATTTATTTATAAGGTCACCATGATTTAGTAAATTCTCTCATGTTTAAAATAAAATTTTATTAAATGTTTTTATATGAAAACATTTGTGATAGAAAATTACACTGTCATTGAAATATTGGCCCAAGCAATACAAGTAATATTATCTTGATATAGTTGAATGCAAAAATAAAATTGGAATATTAAAAAAAAGGAATTTGGAAAGTAATCTTTGAATGATAAATATCCTTGTTTGTTTTTAAATTTTTACAAGTACAATAAACATTGACCAATGTGGAAAAATTGATTTTTTGAATTGGAACCATAATGAGGAGTTTAAATCTGGTTTCATTTGCATATTGCTGATCAAAACCACAGGCTTCTTCAATGGATAGGCTTTCTTATTGTTACCAGATGCTTTCATGATTACTTATTAATGTCAAATGATAAATTATGTTTATTTTTGTTACATGTCTGTTCTTGCACTAAAATAATAAGTTCTTATGTAATACATTAAAGGGTTACCTGCAGATAATGAATTTCCATTTTTGTGTGATTTTCTTGTTTATTGCATTATTAAAGAATTTAAAAAAAATGTTTAAATTTTTTTGGCGCATACGATAAAAAGTTATTATCAAATGAAAAAAAGCTGTCGAAGGTATCCGTATAAAGGGTATC
>JAQIWE010002765.1:0-12706 GCA_034698565.1 Campodea plusiochaeta | reverse complement strand
CTTGCCATTATCAGATTTATCGACTCAATATTCGTTAAAGTTTGATCGATCGACTCGAAAATAATAATGTGAGCTTAAAATATTTTTCTGAGAATATTTTCTGTATATTTCCCTATAATTATATGTAGACGTTGAATTTATCGACTCGCCATTCTTAAAATTTCGATCGATCCAATATTTGTCGAATCTCGGACAAATTTTAAAAATCGAATCATTTTTGCTATCATGCTTAAATCGCCCTTCGAATAATTATATACTTCGCTATACCTATCTCTAAACGTTAACGGATTTCTCGACTCGAGATTCGTCAAAATTCGAGCGATCTATTCGAAAATAAAAATGTGGTATGGCAGCAGACAAACAGATATACCGAAGACAATAGATGCTTTCTGCGCTTCGCTAAAGGACGAATCTAAAAATCTTTTCCGGAAGTTTGTTTGCAAAACGAAAGTCAGAGAAGTTTTGTAGCAGTTCATTAGTAAGTGAAATGATTGACTGTGCTGATAAAATAATGAAAACCTCATTACAGTCAATTAAAAAAAAACATAATTTAAAAGGAGAAAAAAAAATCATTCAAGATGTTCTTTATTATGAACACAATTTCCCAAAATTCCCAATAAATAACAAATAAACCAAAAATGCGAAAACTCAGAATATGAATATAGCTCACGCCATTGAATTTCTAACCGCTATAGAAGTTTCATACAATATTAAATCTCTCAATAGTGTTTTCACGATGGTTGATATACTCTCGTTAGATGCAGTCAGATTTGGACATTATCACCACAGCAGATAATAGTTTATCACCACAGCAGATAATAGTGCTACCATCTGAACTCAGAAGAGAGTATACCTATAACATAGTGAAAACACCGTAGGTTGATTTTATATTGCATGAAACTTCTATTACGTATTAGAGAAATTCAATGCTCACACTTAGCAGTTTCTGAACGATATGTTATTAAAAAAGAAAGATTATTACAAAAACGTTTTCTCTCCAGAACCACCAGCAGCGATATCTTGTTGTAGTACATCTGCAGATCCAGTTTCATCAGTACCTTTCACAACAGTTTCAGATGATGACTTCAATATTTCTGACATTCCAGAAGTTCCTGCTCCTGATGTTGATGGTCCTTCATTATATAATAAATATTCTATTTCTAGAGCTTCCAGTTGTGGTTCAGTTTCTTCTGTATTTGTTGTGTTCTTGCAGAAACTTCTAGCAAAAAGTCCAACGTCTTTAAATGACCTCACACTTATGTCGTCCCTTTCATCATCGTTTTCCTCCCTTGGTTTCTTGTACGCTTTGTATACTATATTCACTAAAACGCAAAATACAATTACAACGTGGAGATGTAAGGCTACTTCCAAGAGGATAATATTTGTTTCACCTGTAAAGAGAAAATATATTTTGGTTATGTTTTAAATGATATCAGATACATAGAAATAACTGTTCAATTTTTTTATTTTATAGGAACAAATTTATACTTCTAAAGACTTGTTCTAGATTAGGTTCGGTTAGGTTTTCGATTCAGTCTGATTGCCTATAACTTGCGATACATTATCAGTCTTTTTAAGTCTTCAAAATGACATTCTATAACATTATTCACATCCAATCAGTATTACATTCAAATATATACACAAACGCTTAAATTTTTAATAACTGAAAGTTTCATTAATAGCAGCATTTGTTTTTATTGCCATATTCTCTATAATAATACATGCATGTGGAAGGGTTCATACAAGAGAGCAAGTACATGATTAAGAAGAGAGGGTCATAGGATTAAAGACAATAATTTTTACAGTTTTTTTTTTAAATTGCTTAAATTCAGTGGTGCGTTCGCTGTCGTGCTCTGTGTATGTGATCATCTCATTAAATAAAATAAAAGGGAAGGTAAATTTAATAACAAAAATTTACTACTGCTATAGGTCTATACGAGTTATTTTTCATATTTCATAGAAATACTTAAAGATGGCTGTTATTTCTCACTGAAACAGAGAGAAAAAAAATACAATTTGAAACTGAGTTAAAGCATGTACTGTAGCAAAATAGTAATCCAAATTTTATTTATAATATAAAAAAACATTTCCTGATTTTTCAAGAAGATCATAATAATTTGGTATGTATTTATAACAATGAAATTTAGAATGAAAATTTAAATATTTACTTTCTCATAAATCAACAAAATTCCTTTCTTGGTTTCTTGGTACGAGAGGTTCTATCGGAAATATAAAACCTACACGGAATAAATTATTAATTTCTATCTATATAAACAGGATAAAAATGGCGCGAAGGAATAATAAAAAAAACTTTCACGTGTGGTCATGATTAGATAATAAGATCTTATATTACAATTGATTGTGTTTATCTTCCTGTGTAGTTAGTAAAATGTTAAATTTCCACGGATATTCTTCGATATAATTATATTATTTATTTAATAATCGTCGCAATATATTATTATTAAATACTTTCATAGGCAACTTTTAAACTCATTTTATTTTTGTGAATGTTTACTTTCCCTATATAATTAGAGGTAATGAAATTTCATATTTGCGAGAAAATGCTAAGAAATGCAAATTTCAGTGATAAAAAAGCAAATATACATAATTAATGCTAGCGAAATTATGTTTAGCAAAGAAAAAAAAAATAAAGATCTAATACCGAAAAATACAATATTTTTAGCATTTCCAAAATAAAATTATATCAGATTCATTTTACTGAACATGATTAATCATTCAGATAGTATTTCATTTCCACCAATTGTCTTGTACTCAGTATAAACATTATTAGAAATACTTGAAAATTATTCCGCAATGACCTCAGTCAGTGTTAAATTACAAAATAAAAATAAATGATAAATTTACTTACCCCTACCTATAAAGCTTTGATCTTGCTTGTTGGCAACAACATCGTCTGTTCCGTTCAGCAGAAGTTTTCCTGATTGAGACTTATTTCTTCCAGCAATGGACTTTTTCATATGGTTATGGATACCTCCTAATCTGGAATCCACTTTATTATTGGCGATACCAGCAACAGTTGCTGTTGGATCTTGGTTATGTTTAAGAGACAATAAACTACTGTCCTCAAGAAATAAAGGTTTAGCAGCTATCACAGCAAAATTCATGTAGAGTACCAGTACGATAATGCGAGGGTCACGCATACGTAATAAGAAATCTTGAAAACTAATTCTGATCATTTTGTAACTTTGGAGAAATTGAGGCTCACTCTCCAACTCTTGATGAATATTAAGAGTGAAATAATTAATATGTGTACGTGTGGTACTGTAATTTCGTAATAATTGTTTAAACCTTTAATGCCTAAATAATTGCAATAATGCATTTTGAAATAAATACCTCCTTCGTAATATATTTTTAATCTGTTATTAAATGTATTTCAAATTCCTTTACGAAACAATATTTGGCTTTATGAATAATTAAATATTGTGTAAACCTATAGGAATATTTATTAGAATGCCATAGTTATGACAACAGAAATATATAAAACGTGTATAGAGTATAAACAAATAATTTCATAATTTTTTTTACAAAGTCTTATATTTTTAATTCGTCTTCACTAAACAAAGATTAATTTTAGAAACAATTTAATATTTCTACACTTTTCATTGATCTGCCATGGCCACATCAGAAATAATCTATAAGGTGATTTATGTCCTCTAGTGCGATTTCATTATCAATTCCCTTCCTTCTATAGATAAATATATCAACTTTTTTAATCAACAGTGTCAACTTGCATATGAAGAACAAGTCCCAAAATTATACTAAGTTCTTCAGAATTTTATCTTGGTGTCAATTTTGGAAGACGCCTCTGCACTTTTATCATTATATTATTAAGAAATTTGTTTCCCGTTATTATGATTTCCATATAGCACTGGAAACCTCATAAGACGTAAAAAGCAACCTTGGTAGCAGTGATTATTAAATGTAAAAATGTATTTACAGGAATGTATATAGCGAAAATTCAGAAAAACGGATTGAAAATTTCTACTTTCTATAACACTAAACTTTTTCTATTTAGCATAAAAACAACTTTCTGCATTGCAATTTCATACAAGAAATTTTGATTACGTGGTTGTTTTTCCAGCATTTTTACTGCTGATTGCTTCAAATAGTATTTTGCTGAATATTGAGATTTTCACTTTAATTAATATTGTCGTTTCCATAATCTTACTCTTATTTTGAAAACGGCAATATATAGCTTCATCAGGAAGAATAATTTCATGTTTTACTCTATACTCGTCTCTAAATTGCATTACTCCACATTTATTAGTGACATTCAAATTTTCAAACAGATATATAAAAAGTTGTTTTTACACTTATAGTATTCCTACTATATCGAATCGAAAGTCATATATAGTTATCAACTTTTCAAATATCGTTATGGAAAATTCACTTATCATATCGAATTTCGAGAAGCTATACCACTATCTACGATATTTCTATCTTACTGGAAGGAACGCTATTAAATAGTTCCTACGATATCGAATGCCGAATTTCATTATTAACTCTTCAGATATCGATATAAAAAATTAGATTATCATACCGAATATCACAGCAATATATCGATATCAACTATGGTTTTATTATATCGAGAGGAACACTGTTTTTATCATTGAAATTTTTCTTAAAATTAGAGTTTCTTTAATTTTTTCACACGATATAATTATCCCATTATTATAACCAAATAACTAATAACTTCGCTATATAATAATTTAAATGGTATAAATGGTTCATTAATTCATTTAACACACAGATGAAGCTATATAATCGTAAAACTAGCCCAAAAAACTTGACTAAATTAAAAAAAAAAACATTTTCAATTTATCCCCATCTCCCCCTTTCCATAATTTTTATTCCCAGCAATAATTGTTTCTATTATTTATCGTCTTGCGATAAGTAAATGATATTTTAATTGTACATTGTAGTCGGTATAATTATACACAATTATAATCATTTTCATTATTAAAATATCACATGTTTTGAATTGATATATGTAATTAAAATCCATACTGATAACTTCAAAACAAATTGTAGTAATTATATAATGGAACTTTATTTTTAAGTGTATGAAGAGAAAAGAAACAAAGAATTTCCCTTTATACACAGCACTTTTATTTATATAAATGTATCTTAACCCACAGAAACAGAACAGTAGTACTAAATAGACATGATATAGTCAATATGATAGTAATTTCATAGATTTTGACGATTTTCCTCAAATCTATAAACACAATCAACTTTCATTTAACACAACTGAGGTGACAAAATGTTGATGAATTTCACTGATCAAAGCATTAGCAATAGAAGAGTATATGCATATAAGAACCTCTTATTTTTAAAAGGTAGAAAATATTGAAACGAAATGTAAAAATCATTATGAATCAAAGTGACATTTTTTGTAATACAGCATCAGTATTTGGTGATTTTATACAGCCTGCATTTCATCCATAACTTCATCCATTCCACCAGAACTTTCAACAACAACTTCATCCATAATACCAGAACTTTCATAAACACTTTCATCCATACCAGCACCAGAACTTTCAACGATAACTTCAGCAATACCAACACTTTCATCAACCTCATCCATTCCACCAGAACTTTCAACGACAACTTCATCCATAATACCAGAACTTTCATAAACAAGTTCATCCATAATACCAGAACTTTCATTAACAAGTTCATCCATATTAGCAGAACTTTCTTCCACAACTTCATCCATAACACCAGAATTTTCAAGGACAACTTTATCAATACCAGCACTTTCATAAACAACTTCTTGACTTTCATCATCAGATATATCTGTAACAGCAATAATTGTCTCTGATGTATCACCAGCATAGCCAGATGAACCATCACTACCCTCCAATGAAGAATTATTTTCTAAAGAATCTTCGCTTTTATTGCAATCAAGATCGACAGTTAATGCCGTTGATGGGCGTGCCAAGGAATCATCATCTGAACTTCCCGAGATTACCATTGAATTTTCAGAAACAGTTCTGTCTTGTGCGGACTCTTCATTGTTTACCCCAGATTCAATATTGTTATTAACATAGGGAGTACTGTTTCCGAAATAGTTCGTAGATTTCCTAAAGAAGCTACAGAAGATATCCCAGTATGTGAGTGGACTTCGATTCTCTTCTACTGAGCCAGGTATCACTTCGCATCTACAGCAGATTACGATAGCGGCACCGATATACACTAACATTAGAGCAAGTGACTGTCCTGTGATGACAATGACTTTTGTTGTTGAACTTGATTTACCTGAAAATAGAGAAAAAAATGTTTTATATATTATATATAGGGTGACCAAAAAAAACCGGACCTATTATCGACCACTGTTATTGGTCAACCGGGTGAGGTATTCAAATATGCGATACTTTGTTTTAAAGCCCTTGAAAATAGCTTTCATTCTGCATATAAAACTTTAAAATTAAATAACGTTAACAGTTATAATAATACATTTTTCAGGGAAAGTATATATTATTTTAGACTCTTAAAATAGACGTTTCACTTTGAAATACGATTGATTAACAAAAAAAAAATACGTGGAAATTTCAAAATAAAATTACTGTAAATTAATTTGCGAAAAAAATGACATAATTATAAAGTGTAATATGGTATTTGAAGTATATTAATTTTAATGCTAAATTTCTACGTATTTTTACTGATAACATAGTAAATCATGAAGTGAAATGACTATTTTAAGGGTTTAAAGGCATGTGTTTTTAAAATGATTTCCAATAAGATATATGCAAAAACTTTCATAGATTCGTATTCCTCTGAAATCTCATTGTGTCGCTTAGATCCCTCTTCGTCTCATAGTTACAAGTATATATGTATCTGGTAATGTCTTGCACAATAAACTGTGCAGTATTTTTTATATCTGCAAAATATGTGATGTTATATACTATTTAATAAAATTATATATCAATAAATGTGATTTAAAATTTTTCTAGCTGCCACTTTCAATAGATAATAATTTCAATCTTATAAGTGGTCAAATTGTCTCTTATTTAAAACCAATATTACATCGAAGTATATACAACTGATTATATTTAATTTCACACTAACTAGATTAATAAATTAGTTACCAATGCACATCTAGTAAGAGATTGCATTACACTAAGTAGATGTATGATAGAACTTTTAGAGATGAGAAAGTTATTCACTAAGTAAGATATAGTTTCGGTCAATCTTATTTAGAGATACTTTTACACTAAATGGAGAATGGTCCTTCTCAACACCATGTTAGAGATGTTTAAGAGATGAATTTCTCGCTAAATTTCTGAGAGAGTAAATTTTACTTGTCCTCCAAAGAATCTGCTGTCCTCTATAGTTATTACTTTTAAAATTATTGTATCAGTCTACCTATTGAAAATCCTGAATGTTCGTGCTTTATTAAAATTCGATAGGTCAATTTAAAGTATGCATATCGGTAAATTACTCAAATCGCAATAATTAGATGAAAATCTGCAATTAGTTACAATTTCTCAAAAGAACAACAAAACTTAAAAAACGATATTTATTATATGATCCATGAACAACTCTTCTAAAACTATTTGTTAATAATTTATTATATAATAAAATTAATAAGACTCAGTAATTGACTTTAAAACAAATATGTAATGGTCGTTTAAAAGTCTCCGAAAACGAACTATTACTACCCAGAGAGTGTTTGCGAAAATTGATTATAATTGCCGTGAATAATGTTCGATAAACGAACTATTCCGCTATCGGAATTTGCTACGAAACGAAGTATTTCGGCAGCGGGGAAATGTTTTAAAAACAAGCTATTACGACCGTTCAAAGTCTCTATAAAGGATCTGAAAATAATGGATAAAGTCCATGAAGACGAGTGAAATACTCATGTTTTTACGTGGCAAAAGTTAGTTGTCTTCAGGACAACCTTGTTCTCGAAATTGGTTGTTCTTTGAAAGCAGTAGTTGTCTTGGGACAATAGGACAATCGATAATTTCGAGCACTGATATTATGAATATTGATTAACCACTAGATATATCTATTTCTTTATTTCTATTGTTTCTTTAATTCATACAGTGTGGTCCAGAAAACTTCACCCCTACGTGTTAACTAGCAATTGCTCGTGATATATATAATTCTCTGTCTGAGTAAGTAATCCAATTTCCTATCTACCCATATCTAATTTTATGGTGGGATCCACAATAGCAAATGCTACAACCTTTTTTCCAAAACCTTACGTGAAAAAAAATGTTGAGCTTTAAAAATATTGTGATTTGATAAAATTTTGGTGCTATGAAAATATTTGTGAAATTCATCACTATGAAATTTTCCATTACTTTATAATACTTTGATAAGCTATGCCATTATTATTTAAATCTGAAATACTGCCCCAAAAATAGGCAAATCAAAGTTTATGCTGATGTACAAAGTGCCTGAGCATTGATTAAGTGAGTGGTAAACGTAAACCAGGAATCTCTATTGGTAGGTTACCTCACAGTTCCAAGAATGATATAGTTTAATTATATTGGTTCTCTTCATTGTTATCCCTTATGTTATATCTATATTAAATATTTTAACTTTAAAGAAAATGAAGCAGCCAAAAAAGGGAATATGAGTTGTACAAATATCTTGCGCATCTGCTATTGTACATATCACCGTAAAACTATACATGGGTGAATAGTCAATTGAATGAATTTTCAGATGATTTTTATTTCAAATCTGTACCTTCACTATATGACAATCAATCGCAAGTGTTCAAGAAGGAGTAAAGTTTTTGGACAGTATATTTATGCACACAGAAAGTTCATCTGAATATTTGTAAAAGCATCCATTCTCTACATTGTCCGATGTTTATATGATGCTCTTTATATAAGGAATATTCATCGTCAATCCAATATCGACAATAATATGTTATAATAATATAACACATTATATAAATATAAATATTCAGTATGCATAAATAAAAATTAAACAAAAAGGAATTTCGGGAATGATAATGTTTTTATAAGAATGCAGCGGAAGAAAGGAATCCCTGACTGATATTTTTGTCGCATTGTGGGCCAAAAAATGGGACACGCATTTGAAATGCAATAAAATCTGAAATATTGAAGTTAGTAAGTTGAAATGAAACATAGATGAAAGAGCATGTAATGCATGTTGTTGTCTTTCTGAAAATATAATGGTATGAAAAAATCAGTAACGGATTACGGCAGATACGGTCTCGTATATAAAATAATCCATGGACATTGCATGATATTAGCGGAAATTTCAGAACGTCAATGTTCTTCTCAGTTTTTCAGCTGAAAGGTGAAAATACTTAAAGTAATATAGATTATTTATATTTTTTGATAAAATCACATCATTCTATACACGATATATTTAATTTTTGTTCATTTTTTACTACTCTGCGCCTTTATATTGTTGCAATATACTAAACAGAGCACACTAAGTCGAAAAGTAGTTTTCTTAAAAAGGACATATAGGCTGTAATAAAATATGGATGGACATAAAACCATATATTTGCAGAAATATAACAAAATACACTTTCATATTCTTTTAATTTCATTTTTCTAGCTTTAATATTTCAGATATTATTCCATTATAAAGAGGGCGTGTCTCATTTTTTTTGTTGTTGTTTTTTTTGCTCACCCTATATATGAAACCTATAATAACAGTGCTTAGGTTCTACTTATTCTTGGCGTGGCTCAAAACGTTCAATAGCATAAGAATTAAGAAAAGCTCAGACATTAGTTTTTTTTCCTTATTCATACTGAAGTAAACAAATATTGAACTTAACGGCTTTCCACGAGGCATATACGCTTATGAAAATGCAATGCCTCGTTTTAAAAAGAATTTTCAGATAGCAATGAAGTTAAGCCGATTGAAAAATATTACAGTAATGAAATTTTTAAAATATGCAAATTAAATAACGTCAAAGCATAGTTGGAAAATTTAACATTTATAGATTAGTTGGCAAACATTAATCAACTTCTTGGAATGTATAAGAATTCCAAAGTTTCGCAAGTATTTTATTAAGTACGCTATTTTTGATATTCGTTAAAATGTTTTAAATTATTTAATTTCTAATTTTTAATATGTAATGACGTCTGCTGTTTTTAATTCCTAGATAAAATAAGTTAATCCTCTCCTCAGCTTTATCGTTAAGTTTTGTCAAATCAGTTCAAATTAAAAAGACCACAAGTGGAATAGAATATCATACGTTTCTGTCAAAAAACGAGATTTGGTTGATCTTACAATGATAACAAAAGAACAATTTTGACATAGTCTTTTAAAAATCTTAAGTTATTCCACGATAAAAAATAAATTATTTATAACGACTGCAAAATTATTCGATAATTCTATAATATTTAATGGATCCTAAACATCTAGTGCCATACGAAATTGGGTATGAAAGTATACTCGACCTTCTACGAGTATATTTTCACAGCGGGAATAATATTTTCCAACACACATAAGCCGTTTTACTTTCTTTGTTCTCTATATTGTGCTCGTTTTCTCTAGAGACCGTTAAGCTGTGTTGGAAAAGATTATTCCCGCTGTGAAAATATACTCCTTAAGCTTTTTTTTTAGATGCGACCTGCAGCGAAGCGCAGAAAGCATCTATTGTTCTCTCTATATGTCTGTCTGTCCGTCGCAAGAAACAGCTGCTAAACGACTGGAGATAGGTATAGGAAAGTGTATAAATAAAAAATCGCAGAAGAAATAATCCAGTTCCCTTTTTTATTTTCGAATTTTGACGAATCTCGAGTCGATAAATCAGATAAAGGTTAGAGATAGGTATAGGGAAGTATATACTTATTCGAAGGGCGATTTCATCCTGATTCCAAAAATTATTCGATTTTTAAAATTCGACGAATATAGAATCGATCGAAATTTCAGAAATGTCGAGTTGATAAATTCAATAAGGCCTTCAGACAGGTATAGGAAAATATTTAGACAGAGTTCTCAGAAAAATAATTCAAGCTAATACTCTTATTCTCGAGTCGATCGATCGAACTTTGGCGAATATTGAATCGATAAATATTCCGATAACTGTTAGAGACGGGTATAGCAAACTATACACTATTATTCGAAAGACAATTTATTCTCAATATAAATAAGTGTCTATTTTCTGTTTCATTTTTTATGTTTTCTTAAAAGTGCTGGTCTGTATATGGTCGCATTTTTATTAACGCTGACAGCGTTTAATTCTACTTGTTTTTCTCGATAACTGTTGCTTCAAGGTGACCGCTGCAGTCTGCACCCAAAAGAAGAAGGTTTACGTTACCAGAAAAAAATCGATGAAGGAAAGGGTGATCAACAGATCTCGTACCCTTTTAAATTTCTATAAAATCTGAAATAAGTACAATGACCTCTCTTGTAGTTCACTCTTATAGTTCAATGACCTCTGTGTAATTTTTCCATTATGATTCATTTATTGGATGCTATCTTTTTTTTTTTTTTTTTTTAGATTTCTTCCTATCTATGTGTTTAAAGAATGCCGGTATAGCGAAAATTCCAACGGACTTTTTTGCGAGTTTTTTTTTATCTGAATGATAAAATCGATAAAATGCCAGCCTTGACACTTTTAACCTGAATTGATTTTCACCTAAATTTTCGCAAGTTTTCAACATAATTGCTGACAGATTTCACAAATTAACAGTCGAATTTCAAATTTGAACTCATGTGTTATTTTCAGATAGTCACACTTTAACTCGCAATAAACCCCTATGAAAATAATCCAGTGGCATCAAAACGAGTGATTTTGTCTGCCATCTGACATCTACCTTTGATATGAGAATTCTGCCACTGATCTTTCATTGCAGTAAAGTTATTATTCGCTGGTTATATGTATATTGCACAGGTTTACTGAAGTCAGAAGTCACTATGGGCATAACGATATTTTTTGTCAGAAAAAAAATATTTATCACTGTGTGGTATAGTGTCTTTAGTATACAAAATATTATTTCGAGTGTTGGTCATTTTGGTGGCATATAACTTCCAAAATCGGACGATTTGACACCACTGGATTCTTTTCTAAGCTTAGGTGAATTTTTGGTTTCATATTATGACAGAAAATGTGCATGTCAACAATCAACATCAAAATCGAACTCAAGCAGCTCATACTGTCATAGTTGACATTTGATTTTATATACAATTCGTTAGATCTCGTCATCAATGTATTACGTTAATTGTACCGATAACTGCGAAAATTTATAGACAATTAATGAACTTCCGGTAAACTGTCATGACGGACATTTTCCGAAATTATCATTCAGATCAGATTGCCATGACCTAACGTTCTTGTTAACATAAAGAAATAACAAACTAATTTGATCTGCTTTTCAGTTAAAAAAAATCCTACACTCTTTAATGTAACACTCTATATATACAGGGTGCTATATTGACTTTCTATTGAAATACATAATATTTCAAGTGATTTTCGTCTGTGCATTCTGTACAGTTTGTCCGATTTATTTCAAATTTGAAATGATAATAGAAAGAAATACCTTTTAAACGTCGGTCACGATAGTTCAATTCAATCATAATATTTTCTTTTTATGAAAAGCACAAAATTTGTACACTTTCCTGTACGAATAAGCTCTTTTTAAAAATATAAAGAGAGAATGATATGTTTATTTACATACTCTGTTTACATATAGTAAGTTGACAAATGCCACACAATAACAATATCAAATTGATTACA
>JAQIWE010002764.1:0-12708 GCA_034698565.1 Campodea plusiochaeta | reverse complement strand
ACCCCTGATGATGAATTGTTTAATTCGAAACATGTTGGTTAATGTCCTATAATATACAGAGTGCTTTTTACGGAATTCGGCTTTTCATTTCTATCAACATTTTTAGTGTGTAATCAGATTATAACTCGACTCGATGTTTGTTTCAAGTCGAGTATTGGTCAGACGAGTGGATTCGTGCTTGGTTAGACTTGTCTCATTTTTCCCTGTTTATTTAATATCGTACAATCGAACTAGGAAAAGCGAATCGGGTTGAGTCGAGTCAGGTCGAAGTCGTCAAACGTTCTCCAAAACTCGACAGGACTCAGTTCCATATAATTCGCCAGAATGCAGACTTGCTTTTCAATGTAATGTTAATATTTATAACTTTCGATGTATAAGTTTATATTAAATTTACTAGTCATTCAATCATAGTTTTTTCATTCCTGTTATTAATTTTTGTAAATTGCGAACTATTCAAACAATAATTCAATGTTTATGTTCACTCTGCGTTATTTTTGTCCACTCTATCGCCTAAAAATAGAAGTATTTTTCCTTTATGAAACTAGAAGTTCCAATTTTTATACTTCACAATAAGACTATCGTATTATAAGCTTCTTTAAATCTTATATGAGCTTATTATAAAATACACTACATAACACTTCAAAATGAGAGCAAAAGGGGGGGGGGCTAGAAAAGCTGTCTCATTCATGAAATATATCAAAACGTAATCTTCTCATTGATTTTATGTGACAAGAGAAAATGACGTCTGGATAGGCCTATGTACCGTATAAGAAGAGGAAGGGCCATCAGCAAAAAGTAGTAAATTATGTTTTACACTCAAAATATTCATTTATGGACATTTTTATCTTTCATTGCTTTTCTTTTTCAAATTCAAATAATACTACTTAAAAATATTTTAGATAAGGTTGATAATAATTCAATAAATCGTATTTTTTTCACATAGAAATTCAAAAATAAGTTTTTGGCTTAACAGATTACAAATCTAACGGGCAGATGATAGTTCTCAGCAAAGAGTTCAAGTTATTCTCGTAAAGAATAATAATATGTTATGTCTATCGTACAGTAATGATATATAAAGTCCAACGTGTAATTAAATAATTCCAGGAGAATCATGTCAAATAAATTCAATATTATAAAAAATGTACAATAGAACACAATCATATTAAATTTAAAAATCAAAATCAGCCTCCTACATACAGTATTCTTTGTTAATATTTCGAAATGCAATTACACTTTCTATCAAACCACAAAATATATTTGTGAAAGAATTCATGCTGGAGTGAATTCCATTCTGGAAAGTATTTTATTTATATTACGTTCTGTGACATTGTTCACATATATAAGTTTTTTTTACAACTGCATAGTCTCCTGAGAATACTTCTACTTTTTAATATTAGTTTTTCTTCTTTTTCCATTTCTCTTCAAACACAATAAAGGGGAAAAAATCAAGAGGAAATATATCTTCGTGTTTAATAACAGGAACATTAAAAACAGAAATGTAAAGTGTTGTTGTGCTTTGTAATTTATCCAAGTTAGTATGATTTTGCAAAACTCCAGAATAACAAGAGCTTTGAGGGCGTAAAGCTATTCGTCACTGAAATATGAAACATAATAATTATAATTATGAAGACATAAAAGGTATTTCACAAAGGTTATCTTAATATTACTGTGCAAATCATGAAGTAAAGTGATAAATTAATTTGAATGTAACTGTCGTAATAAGAGTAAGAAATAAGAAACATAATAGCTAGTAAAAGGTAAAGATAGACTGTTGGTTATTAGCAAATGATGTGAGGATTTTGGATGTTATCTGGGTCAAATTAACCCTGAGGAGCAAGCCGTGTTTCCAGAAGTTGAAAGGTCCAAGCTCCCACAGATAAGCTGTTATAAACAGAATGAGAGATACAAAGAGAAAAAGATTGAAATCGTGGTAAAAAAGAATACGTGTTTTAAATTGGTCAGTATGGAAAACAAGGTATAGTCTAACTCATTCAAAAGAACACAATCCCGTCTCCACACATATATTTTGTATGTATTCTACTGTCACAATTTATCATGCTTCATAGTGTGTTCACTCTGCTAACTCCTGCTCTTTTTAGAACTCTTTTTAGAAGAGCGAGAGTAACTATTGTATTTTCAATACCTAAAACAAACAAAAAACGTTAAAAAAGTTAAATATAGCGTAGTCTTAAATTTCTAATCAACTGGTTCATACCAAGAACCCTATAGGTTACACGGTGAAAACTGTGGGTGAACATTCATGAATATATAACCGAAACCGAAGTGTAAATTTCTTTAAAGGAAACTGCCATCACATAAAGTACTGAAGTGAATATAAAAAGAAAGAAATAGGCATTAAGTGCTTTTAAAATTCTAAAGTTCACGAAGGAATAAAAATTGAATTTCCCATGGCACTATAGAAACACATAAACGTCAATCCATTCGGTGAAGAGATCTTCTCGAGTCTTCAAAAGAGTAAGGGTTGTCAACTGACATTGCATCTATATATCATATAAAACTTAGGATATGACATAACTGCTTAATAAGATTGTAAATAATCGGGTTTTCGAAAAAATAGGTTCAGAACTTGAAACATGATTCAGAATATTATAATTGCACAAAGAAGTTACCGCAGTTAATTTCGATATTACAGGGTGATAATTAAGTAATAGCCCACAATTTGAACGTTTATGAAAACAGCTTTATAATAAAGATATAGATACAATTTATGGCTTACATGAAAAAGGACAAATGTAAAATTATTTTGAGATATCATATACCTTCAAATTATTAACCATTATTGAGCAATTTCTGGAGAAATCATCTGGAGTCTTCGAAATTTTAATTTTACAAATACAGGTCTGAAAATTTCAAATTTTGTACTTTAATTAAATATAAACTAGCTATCAAAATACCAAAAATATTCGTTTAGTAGTTTTACTGTACGACCTATTCGGATATAATGATTTTTTTAATCGTTTAACACAGAATAGAAAAATGCTTTATTGAAAAAAAAAAACTGCATAAAAATTACGGAATGATTTTTTTTTACTAGTGTATTATATGAAATGAAAGTACTATACTTGTAATTTTCAGATCAGTATCTTTAAAATTAAATTTTTGATGGCAAAACTAATAGTATGAATCGGTGGATTTTCTTTAGACTCTGTCATCAGAGATTACGCAAGAACGGTTAACAATTTGAAGAAATGTTATATCTCGAAATAATTTTACTTTTGTATACTCTTTCATTTAAGTCATAAATCTCATCTGTCTCTTCATTGAATCTGTTTTAATAAACGTTCAAACTGTGGGCTGTTACTTAATTGTCACCCAGTAGATTCATCTTGATTATAAGTTATGGTAAACATAAAATTCAGTAAATGAAATATATTGCCCTTCATTTTTTTCATAGACTTACATTTACAATAATGCAGTTAATATATACGCAATATATAATGCAATTCATCCCCATATATACAAATGGTTTATTTATATTAACAAAAAGTAATTTTGCGAAGCTAATGTATATTATAAAGTCTATTTATGTAACTTCCAAGAAATTAAACTATAGGGACAAGTATTGTTGAGGACTTAAGTGATTCACTCACAAAAAGTTTCTTTTGTTATATTGAGGTTCCCACATTTGTATGATTTTCTTGTAAAAAAGGTAAATTTATTCCGCTACATGTCATAGGCACTGGGGGTACAGAGATGGAACTGTCCATGCTTTGGCTACCCCGACACAGAAATTAGAGATGGTGTGGCCAGCAAACCACACCGCCCGGTCTTTGCCCCCAAGGGTTTTCACCCCTGGTAGTCTGGTACCCATTTAAAAGAGGCTCGGTGAACCCTGGTAGTCTTTTCGGAGGTTTATCAGCGCCTAAAGAAATTGGCGCCGACCGGGAATCGAACCCGGGACCTCCTTCGTTTCAGTTTGATACCCAACCACCAGGTTACGAACGACTGGTATGATTTTCTAGTACTTAATTTATTTTTTCTGGCTGCACTCTTCTTCTTAAAGAGAACCCCTACTTGGAGCCGCCACTTTGAGAGTGAGGCATTAAATCTTTCCGCAGATTAATTTTGTAACCAATTATAAAACAAATACTGTTATAAAAATGCCAAACCTACAAATAAAACTCCACACCATTCAATTTCTTTCCCATAAAATCCCATTAAAAATCTTAAAAAGATCAATTTTTATCACCTAATCATCTCTTCCTCCAAATTCAATCATCGACTGTTATATACCACAGGGCAACCCTTCTTATTATCCTGCCTCTACAGGCAACCACACACAGCCCTATTTTAGTACCGCATTAAAGGGTACTGAAATACCATGAGAACTTCAAGTACTATGCTGAGAAACAGATCATAAAATGGGATTGTTTTGTAATGAAGGGCGCAGTGGCATAGCAAAAAGAGGGGCATATGGTTATTTTTCCACAAACGAATAGTGCATGATTTTTGCTATTCGAATAATAAATTTCGTAGAATGGAGCAGTCACAAATAATTCTATAATTGTGTAATTAAATTGAATTATAGGCATATCTACAAATTGTGATTTCTGCTGCTTAATGTTAATATAGATTACATTTTTCATTAATATTCAGTAAATTATTCAAAAGATAAGTTCAATGGCTCAAATTAGTATTTTGTCAATTAAAAGCATTGTGAATATACGAATGTATATCTTTGGAAATATTTATAACAATAATACAGTGTAATCAAAATACATTTTTAAATCTATGTCGAATTTTCCATCAATTACAATTTTAAAATTTTACCAATTTTTTGTAGAACCTCAGTAACCTCAGTAAGGGCAGAAACATAGCATGTAATATACCGAATATAATACACTTTTTTGTAATCGAATACTGGACTCCTAAAATAAATACATGAATAATCTCGCAAACTTTCGTTCAGCGTTTTCTCGAAATCGTTTATTGAAATTCATACGCAAAGTCTCGATAATGCCAAAAAAGTTATGATACAGTAACTGTAATGACCACTCTCTTATTAAAGTAACACTGAAGATTTTAGATACATGAACAGAGAATTTCAAACGCGAATTTTATTTTAAATACAACAAGAAATTCGTAGCCTTCTCTGTATATAATATCTGTATATAGTATCTACTACACTCTGTATAACTCTCGAAATTATCGTTTATTTTAAAGCTTTAAACCTCCTCGAAACAGATTTCTGGCGGCGCTTCTTGGCAAGAAAGGGGATCTTCCCTTCTTTTAGGAAGTATAGTGTAGGTGATTGGATATTGAATAGAAAATATATTTGTTTCAGTTGATTGAATTACTATCCCGTGGGATTTACTGTAGAATAGACGAAGACAGAAGAAATAGGATAATGGTCAAATGAAGAAAGAAAGGGTAATTGATTGGGAATGGGAGATTTTTTTAGAATGTGATGGAATGCCAGAAAAGTTTTATTTTTCGTCACGAGATGTGCTCTGTGCTGGAGTACTAACCAACTGTATAACTTATATTGGCTGGTGAATATAAGAGCACCAGGAATCCATTACCTGCTCCTGAGGGATAACCGATATTCTCACTTTAAAATGTGTTTTAAATAGTAAAGCAAGTAAGGGAATTAAATAAAATTAAATTGATATAAAGATACCTTAGATAATTATAGAAAATAAATTAATAGTGTGAGAAATATTAATGCCTCTGGCGGGAACGTGGAATTCGAACCCGCGTCTCCTATACTTGCCGGCCAGGTGCGTTAACCACTACGCCACAGAAATACACAATAATTAATAGTAATAATGATGAGAAATATTTGCAATAAAAATAATATAAAACTTTCCTTCTGGGCTGCATCACCCTATTGGAAGATGATTTTAGGAAGGTTGACTTTACTTTACTTGACCTACCAGAGTTGAAGTTCGAACAGCTCCATCACTTCACCTTAACCTCATCTTAGTTAGTGAGGTTGAGGTCATTTGAAACAGACCATCATTATGTCGAAAAGACCAATCACGAGATGAGTTCCATTTTTGCTCCAACCACTTCATATTCACAAACTTGATTTATACTAAAATGTTTTATTGATCTCTCTATATCAAAAAAGGGCAAAATAATTTTAAACTGTCCTTTTCATTTGTCTACTATAGTGTCAATTATTCACAGCACTGTCCTTCACAGTCTTTCCAGAGTAAACGTACAGGGTGTCCCATCACGAGGTAGGTCATTATTACGTAACATAAAAATCGTTTAAATTTTCTCGGTTTACTCAAGTTGTGCAGAGTGCGTAGAAATACAAGTACTTTGTCAGTAATAGAATATCAACTAAATACAGTATTTCACCCTGCCTGAGCTATATGTAGATGGTCTGTTTTCGATATTTTTTATTCCTTTTTTACATTTTAGTTACTGTTGCTACTAAAGGTCCATTATTTTTCAACAGGAGTTCCGGTTTTCCAACACAGATTAAAGGTTCCTTGAGGATGCCAGTACAATACAGAACAAAGAAAGTGAAACGAGACTTGTGTGTGGGTAATCGAGACCTCCCGCTAAAAAAACTACACTTTTAATTTCATTGCTAGATTGATATTGTTTTTCAGTTCGACATTATAGATTGCAGAGTTATTGTTCCTAAAAAATCATATTTACAAAGCAACAAAACAAACAATAAAATTCGTTAGATTGTACTATTGCACTGTATTAGCACACAGAACCCCTATACATGATATCATCAGATTGGTAATTCCCATATTATGATAATTATCGAATATTGATTAGGACCATGCTGAAATTTTACACATTACAAATAACTTTAAGCAACTCGATTTTTTTAATCATGTCTATTAAGCAAGAACTTGTAGTAGGATGTAAAAATCTGTACTGTTCAAATATCTTAAGAATACGTTCGTCCAATATAATTTATTTCGCAGTAGCTGCTGTGTCCAACCAGTGCAGTGCAGGGATGGGGTCCACGGAAGAAGAAGATATTAATTTTGATGTATAAAGTATTTAGTATTAACATTGTGTGTTTATTTTTTCTCTTAATGTAATTTTCCCTTGTAAATACAACTGTTATTGTGACCCAATAATGACATTGCAATCTCTGGATGTCAGTTGTATAACACAACAATAAACATCCCCGAGTTAACGCTTACCGAAGCTGGTGCATATTGTTATTACACACTGCTTGTTTTCGCAACAGACAAAAAACTGATAAAGTCGTGAACGTATAGAAAGTTCCTTCTCTTTGTGTTCCTGCATGATGAATATTCTCCATCTCTATAATTCTGACAGAAAAATTATGTCTAACGAAATAATTTCAGTTGAACAGTTCGAAAAAGGCACCGATTTCAAACCAGCATGAGCAAGTTTTTATTGGATCTCCCTGTATTTTTACTCTTTAATCCTCCAAACTCAAATGTCCAGTTGGCAGTGACGTCACAATCCATTTTTCATTTCATTCTGATGTTGAAACAACTCTTTTGTTTCAGTATATAGAACGGAAATTAAAGGAGCGTTTCCTTTAAAAAATAATGCTATATCAACAGTGTATTACAACCTTCGGAGTAAACCAATAAAAGAAGGATTTTTGTTTATAAGAGAAATTGAGAATGAACAATAACTAAAAGATTGTTGTTTTCTTACAAAGAGCAATGTTTTTCTCTGTCTCCCTATATTTCAATTTCTTTTTTACAACTCGTGAAACTGAGTATGCTAACGTGAAAAAGTTGCTTTTAATATCTGAACAAGAATATTCATTTATAGTTTTTAATTAGTCTAATAATATTGTAGTACATCCATCATAAACATTTCAATTATTCTAGAGCTGTTATAATCACATAAAATAATTATCAACAAGTGACAGAACATATAATTATTGCAAAATAATGATGGTGTTGTCCAGGAGTGACGCTAGCCTCTGCCCCGACGGGGGGTCCATCTTCCCAGACAAGGGGACACCATAAAAATATTTTTTATTAACGAATGTTAATCTGATGACTTTGCCTTTTTCATTTCTTTAAAGATTAAACTAAATGTCTTTCAGAGGAGATTAGATGCCATGGATAAAAATACAACGTACAGGCTCTGATCCACAGCAAAATTTCGAGGGAGACAAAATTGTGATTGATTCGGGCAGAATCGCAGACCGTCCGCGAAACGCTACCGTTTTGGAAACTATAGTTAAAAAGTCACTCTTTAGACCTTTTCCAGTGACATTTTGTACAATTGGACCACATGTCTCTGATGTTTTATAGTTTTTCTTATGTTATCTGCATTCCTCTATATTTTATATTTATTATCTCTACATTACCTTCAAAAAGAGAATTTTATAAATCATTCGTAAGAAAGCCGCCAATTTTTATTAAAGAATTAAAGATTTTTGATTAATGTCCTCTACTGCCTCTGGTATATAGACCCCGACTCGTATTAGCTATCAAAATGCATATAATTTATGGCAGACGTCAGACTGGAGTAATTACTTAAACTTAATTTTAGCAGTCAGTTGAGTATACATCATTGTATATGTAAGAAAAAGTGCGAGGGCGAAATTTTTGGGATTTTCAGTTGTAAAAATTCACATCTCCTTCCCCGACGAAATTTGTTCAGCTCCCCGACGGGGTGCACAGTATCCCCGACGGGGGTGCACGTGCCCCTCCTCCGGCCCCCTCTAGCGCCACCCCTGGTGTTGTCAAATCAAAATATACGATGAAATCATGATTGCCCAGTAGTAAACATGTACAAATTATAAATATGTTTTTTCCCTTTTATAATAAATACATTATCATTGAACAACTACTGTACATATTCAGGATGTTGACCTCGGAAACTTCATGATCCCCGATACGCTAACTACGATTATTTATACTATTTAAAATTCCGTAAATAAATGTGGAAGCCTCCTAATTGAGAATTCATATCTTTTCTTGGTGTTTTTTTTTTTTTTTTTTTTTTTTTTTTTTTTTTTTGTTTATTATTGAGATAAAAGCCCAAAAACACCAAGAAAAAAAACTATTTAAAATTCCATAAACTAAAGGTATATTGAATTCATTTTAAATCATGAAGGAAGATTACAAAAGTAGAATATTCTTTGAATAATTTACCCAGTCTCAAGGAGAGAACCAATAGATTGTGAATCGGTGAGGTATAGGCACCCAAATTTCAAATTCTTGTTATTTCTTAATTTCTACGAGTCCTCCTGAGTCTCCACGTGATAAAAACAACGTATATTTCATTTATATTGTAAAATATTTCAGGTCTTTGAATACTGGTTAATCGATCAGCAGTACTTGATATAATGATTGAACCAGCTCTGATAATTATGAGAATATGGTTCTTTCTTCTAAAATAGAAGACTTTTATAGGACCAATGATTTTTTAATCGTTGATAGAAACAGAAACGGAGAACCCGTTTGTACTTTTTTTTTGTAATTAACTAGGAGGTATTACAATACTTTTGAAGTGATCCTCTCATACTTAATCTTCTTCATTCAGATTATAGGTTCATAGGATCTTCTCTTCACTATGAGAATATAAGGATGTGTTCATAATAATATTAGTGTATACTGAAATATTTTTATTAAAAAGACTTTTCCTCATAATTAAGAAGACATGTTTTGGGTAAAGTTACCTGTGGACTTTATATACGGAAACAGAAGAAAAAGAACAAAATAAATAAAACGTATACCACAGTATATAATGTTAGTGAGTTTCTGTTGAGTGTGTAACAGTAAATGAAGGATTAAAATAAGTTAGATGGAGGAATTGCAATATTTCCAAAGTTCTATTAAAACGTGAGATGTCTTTGCAGGAAAAAGACTTACAGCATTATTATTTTTAGTTATCTATAACTCAGAAATCGATTTGTGTAAAGTTGTTTAAACTAAAAAATACGATCTAATTATTTACCATTTTTGTTTATATGCATTGCAAGTGTACTAGAATCACTATTATTATGAAATTTCCTTTTATGTATTTATTAATCAGCCTGCTTTTGGATTGGCCAACATATTTTCTGACACAGTCATGCTGAACAATTAAATTCATAATTATACACCACTTTTTTCTAGGGACTTTATTGTTCGTGCTTTAAATTATAAATTTATTGTCTTGGTTTAAACACTATTTTGCAGTTTAGCTATATATCTTTAAGTATTTATTGTATGAAACAACTACCGTTCAGCACTATTAGTGATACTATTTCACTTAACTTTTAAAAGAGTGTGTTTATCATCTAGAACGATTGATAATATAAGAACATCCTTACATTTCCTATAGTATACTGTACTTCAGCTCGATATATTCACGGATGAACGAACTTCTTAGTTCGTAAGAGTTCTGGAGAGGAATTTTGTGGTCGTGTTCATTAGAGCGTATGTGTAGAATTTGAATATATTAATATTCACGATAGGAATACAGTATATTGCCCTGGCTTTTCTCTGCAGTATCTTTTATAGCAGCAGTCACAGCAGAATTTGATACTTTAAGTCGTATATTATTTTTTGAATTTATTACAAACAAGTAGAAGATTTAAAATATTTCAAGCTGAGAATATAATTACTTCTTTTTAGACAAAGTTTGAGGATTCCATTCAATAGCGGTTATTTTTGGATTTGGATTATGCGACAAGAGCAGAATATTACAGTGATTTTACATTTTACGACTTATATAAATAATACTTGAGATGTGGTAGACCCTTTTGTTTTCATTATAAAATATGTTTAATGGTATTCACCATGGTTTGAAGATAAGAATCCTTGACTAACTATAACATTTAAAATATTCAAAATATGGAAAGAAAGAGTATGTGCAAAAAATTAGTCTAATAACGTAAGAATGCATAACTTCTCGGTTCGAAACTATCCAGCGACTTTTAAAAAAATAAGTTGGCACAGATAGAATAGGTCAAAAATACTTTGACCAATGACACACTGCGACCCAACTTGACTGATCGACCCATTAGGTCACTTTGGTCAGTGGATCACTTGCGTTAAGAATGGGTGTCCCATGACCCAGTGACCAAACTTGAGACGGTGACCCACTCCAACTCTGAAAGTTGAAAAACAACGTTTATAAAAGAGTTTGATTTCTTTTAATTGTGAAATATACGAGAATTTTCGCAAGCAGCATAAATGGTTTTAATAAAAAATGAATATAAATATATAAAAAATGCGTTGTACATTCTGGTCACTATTTAGTAATGTTACAGAACTATATGAACGACAGTGCGAAGGGATAAAAGTTTGTATTGTGAGAGGTTAAGAAAAAGTTCTCATTGTTCAACGAATAACAGTAAATAATTTTCTCTTATATTGTTTTAAGTATAACTTACAATAGTCACAATATAAAATATGTAACATCGTTTCTGATGACGTTAATTTCCTATTTAGTAGGCATGTATGTTGACAGTGTTCATATCATGATGTTCACCAATGCTAAATTATTATTTTACAGTCCGTATCAAACGTCATTCTTTCATCAAACTTTCTGATGTCAATGCCGCTGTGGCCACATTCAGAAATTTAAAACTTATGTATTCTTTTGTCATATACTACTGCGTACATATTCTGTATAATACTGTACAGTAGCACCGCTACGTGAAACATTTCACAATGACTATTACTGTCGTTTTGTTAAGTTCAACCAAACTTCTAAACTGCTGTAATGTAAAACAATAGTAGAAACTTCCATACAGTAGAGCAGCAGTGTTGTATTATTAGATGTAATGGCTCAAGTATTTATGTGAATATCTTTCCTTACAATTAAGGTATGGTAGTTGAAAAGACGCTCTGCAAACATTTAAATGGTTCGTAACTAAATTATTCATAAGCCTGTATCACACTATGCGAACGTCATATCAGTTACAGAGAGCATATCCGGCAGAAAAGAAAAAATCGAAAGGGCTTTTACTATTCAGTACTAGTTTTTGCATACACCTGAATTTGCAAGAATTCTACAGCAGAATTTCTGGAGAAATTCGTTTAGAATTATTTACTACACCGGAATTCGCCCTCTCGAGAAAATATCCAAAATCAATCTTATAAACTCACTTTGAGGTTAGTTTGAAATTTATCCTTTCATTAATACTTATGAGATTTTTAAATAATACTATTGCTTGGGAGAAACTGGACGCATTTTTTAATTTCAATTACAATTTCCGAGTACAATAATATTTTTGTAGGAAATATTGCTGACTGACACAAAAATTTTCACATTTTAACGTATTATCCATGGTAACAAATTTTTCATATATGTTATCGCCAGAAAATTATATTTCACTACAGTATCTATAAAAGAAGGTACTGTATATTCCTCCCCGCGCCCTTAAAAGAAGGTATATTCCTCCCCGCGCCCTTGGCTATCCATATAAAGACGTTATCAAAAATGAAAGACACTATATTGCCCGAATACTCCTGTTCATACTCGTACAGTACATATCACGATCAGCACTCTTCATTTTTCGTAAAATCTTCTATCACAAGAAAAATAAATCATAAAAGCAGCAAAATTTTTACTGAAGCACATTTAGGAACAATAAACTCACGTCGTCAGTAACAAAATATTCTTATGCTCTCCTATGCAATGTCAGAAATAATAATTATTATATTTCCGTAACATATTCACACTTCAAATCAAATCAAAATCAAAATCAAATCAAATTTATTTCTTGTAATTAGGCTGCTGACCTATTATACATACACATAGTAAAATTAATGCATAAAA
>JAQIWE010002763.1:0-12708 GCA_034698565.1 Campodea plusiochaeta | reverse complement strand
CTCGGTTAGGTCAATCTCCATTCTCGGATAGGTCAATCTCCATTCTCAGATAGGTCAATCTCTAGTCTGGGAGGTCAAGGTCTCAAAAACCCAAAATCGCTAAAATGCATTTTTACCTGATTCTCTGATACGGTAAATTTTGTATTTTTCGAAAATATTCTGAAATTTCATTAAGTTGGCCTAAAAACGTTCCTATACACGTATTTTTCTTTATTTTTAAATTTTGTTGAGACATTTAAAATTTGTGTAAAAATGATAAATTAATTTGTGTTGTCTTGTAAAGTGATGAACCGATGGTGATATAAAAATATGTTTCTTATGATGGTTATATTTTCATAAGAGTAATAATTAAAATGATTATTTGTTATAATTATACACACAATCTATGGTCCAATCCGATATAGACACTATTTACATACTATTTACAAATTTATGAAATTTATTCATAAAACAGTTGCAAATAGTAGACCTAAGGAAAAGAGCTTAAAAAGGATGGAATTTTAATTGAGTTTTGGACAACTGTCTTCAGACTATACGATATAGAAACTGACATTGTTAAGCTCATACAGATATCTTTAAATCAAATTTTTCTTTAAAAAATAAAATGTGTGCTTTTATCATTATAATTTGCATTCAGTAATATTTTTTAAAGAGTTTTTTATTTATCATCTACTCAATGAATGTACTTGAAATTCTTAAGGCCTAGATCTATAACAATATTATTTCAAGGAATTAATTGAATTTATGAAATTTTACTCAGAAAAGCATAAAAAGCATAGATGATCTCAGAAGCAATGGAAATATTGTATTGTAAAATAGTTTTGTTTTAAATAAAGCTTTTGAAAATTCAGTCAATATTGAAAATAAAAGTAACAACAAAAGTCTTAGGCCTATTCTTTTGAAATTGTGTTATTGCCAATTAATTGTTATTATTATTGTGAAATGGGTCTGGTTTGAATTATTGAATTAAGAAGTTTTTTTTTTATTTGTTTATGTATTTCTATAGTTATCTTTAAACTTTAGTGTGCAGTTGTACGTAGGTCTACATTATTTACTATAGGCTTATTATTTTTCAATTGTCATAACTTGTTTTGATTGTGAATATTTTTAATTGTTAGTTTATAGATGAGAACAAGTAACTCTAAATTATTTGAAATTTCTTGAGATGTACACAGAATTCATTGCCAATCATGATCACAAGGCATTATTGTAAATTATTTTTTTTATTTCCTTCTTCTTTCATTCAGGTTGGTATTTCACCCCCTCCCCCTCCATTAGGGTGTGTGTTCTGAGGGTGGAACTGCCATGGTTATTGTAGGGAGTGAGTCCAGGGTGTGGAAGTGCATTGAGGTCGTTAACTGCAGTAGGAAAGCAACCTCGGAGCATACTACTTCGTGCTCTCTACCTAGCAAATGAGATGTTTACCAATTCATACGGAGTTCTGAGGGATCGTTGTGACTGAAAAAGTGCGAGGTAAGGTTAGGTTGTGTTAGCACTTGTAACTACAGTGTGTGAAAAGTGTTTTGGAGGCCCTAAAACCTCTCGGAGGACCCACTTTTCGTCCCAGCAACAAAATCAATACTGTTCTGTGTGTACGAGAGTGGATGTTCGGAGGCTTTATATCGTGCCGGCGTTCAGATGAGGGACCGTGGAAGCTGTACAGTGTTAATATTTCTATTTCGAATAACTTTGTTTACGTTCGAATTTCGTTTTCACGCCGTTTTATCGTAATGTTTAGTTCCGAAATTCCCATTATGAATTTCTTTTTGCGGCTGCGTACAACTCCGAGAGGATACAATTCAGTGGCAGTGTCAGTTCCGCCGCTATAAATAGTACAGGATCTACTGTAAAATTAATAAGTGTCACTTGCTCTAACCCTTCATATTTCACATTACACAGTAGTTTAAATAGAGCGCCTTCATTTTGAAAGGCGGGAAACATCTCACTTCAAATCGAAACTAGTTTGTTTACTAAGATAGCTTACCAACTTATAGTGACGATACTATTGATACTGTAATAGTAGGAATAGTAGTAATAATACTCAGAATTGTGATAATTGTAATTACATTGTTACAATGAAAATGTATGAATTGGTTTGAATGATTGACCAATTTATGTGTGGAATAAAAGTAAATTTTATAATATAAAAAATAAATATTTTATATTTGGCCTATTGAAAGTGTATGATTGTGTATTCAGACTAATTTATTTTAATGAATCCATAATAATTACATTATTGAAGTTTGAAAAGTAGATTTGTTGCTTCTTCTGTTATACTTCGTTAGTGAACCATTTTATTTGCTGGCTAAAAATATTATACATCGTGAGAAGTTCGTAAATCTTTCGCCAATTCAAGTTTATCTTGTCTGGCTAGTTGCTAATAAAGGTCATAGTTAAAATTGCTATAATAACATTTTATAATGGGAGAAAATGTGACTATAACTTAAATATAATTGGCGAGATTTATTAGACGGAATTCTACTATAATTTGACTCGTAATAGATAATTGTTTTAAAAGCCTAATCGGAAAGTGATATTAATCTAATATAAGGAATTATGTAATTTTAAATTGAATTATTTGATCTATGAGTACTATGACAATGTTATTGCTTTCAAATTATAAATCATAATTATTAAACATGCAAGTTTCACGTGGAAACCTTTTATAACGTTCATAAATGTAATACATTTTTCTGAAGCTATTGTAAAAAACTCGGCATTGGTTTACTGCTGAATTAATCAAATTAAAAGAAGTTTTCTCATTAAACAGCAACAAAAAATTATATTATAAAATAATAAATTAATAATAACCAGCTTATGATTTTTGAAATCATTGAATGATCTCCAGTTATAGGTATGAGTTTTTAGACAATTTGGCTGATAAAGAAAGTTGCATTTTTGAATTAAAATAAAATATGGCCTAAATAAATTTAATATAAAAACGAATTGTGGTTTAGTAATGTAAACTGTAAAGGTTGTGGAAATATTTTATTATTAATTGATTTTAATTTCCTAACAATTTGTTTTTCTTTCTTTTTCAGTTTTGTGTGACAATTGGATTGTTCAACGATGTTAAGTGTTCTCTAAGTGTTCCGTGTGTAGTTAGTGTATAAATTATCCACCAGAGTGTTGATAAGCCACCAACAATGCTGGCTGTTTGGCTTTCTGCCATTGTTGCGTGTGTTCTTGTGAGTCGCGGGAGTGATGCGCTCGCAATTCGTTCGATTGTTGTTCCGCATAATATACGACCTGGATACAGTATCAAGAAATTCGATGCGACCGGACAACAATTCAAATTAATCGAAAGCGAATATTCCCCGTTTTTCACGGTACTCAACGATGGTTTGCTCATGACTACGACCGATATTAAGAATCTTGTGAACCGACCGATTACTTTGATTGTTGCTGAAGAATATCCTGGTCACACGGCAACTGAAACTGTTCAACTTTATGTGTTGGATAGCGACAGTATGTTAAGTTTCCATGGCGACATGTATGAAGGAATGGTTCCAGAGAATTCTCCTAGGGGGACACCAGTCGGTGGTCTGGATGCGATTATTGCTTCAACGAAACATGAGATTGAACCGGTGAGATATGAGATCGTCGCTGGGAATGAAGAAAAAGCGTTTAGGATCTCTGACGGTGACATCACGAGCAATGGTACATGGCTAAATCTTATAACAACGAGACCGTTAGATCGCGAGACTAAATCAGAGTACGTTTTAATGGTACAAGCATCGGACTTGCAGGGAATTGATAAAGCGAAAACCAAAATAAAAATTAATATTTTGGATGAAAATGATAATAGTCCTGTCTTTGAGAAAACGATGTATCGGTTCTTCGTACTTCTGAATACAACTCGGTTCACGAGAATCGGTACAGTTCGAGCAGTCGATGCTGATGGTGATCACGTGACGTACCGATTAGCTGCTCCCAGAGGCGTATTTGTTTTAGTACCACAAACCGGAGATATATTACTTGCAGACGAACCGGACGAGAAAACATACGTATTAGATATCGAAGCTCACGATGTTCGAACACCTACACGATTCTCCGAACACATCGCGACCGTTAGAATCGAATGCGGCGAACACAATTACATCGGCGATCTCGAAGGCAACTCGTTAGACGAGAACGACGCGAGCGAAACAACCGACTCAACATCGAAACCGCATAAAATCCAGAAACGTCGCGTGACTCGAGCTGTGCGACCTACGAAGCGAATCGAATTCTCTGAAGCTGACGGTCATCCCGAGGGAAAAGTTGTCTTCCAACTCGAGAAAGAAGCTGAGCGCGAGACGTTCAAGATTCGTGACGAGAACCCATGGGTTACGGTCGAGCCAAACGGAGCTGTTCGAGTAAAAAAGAAGTGGGATTACGAGGAGCTCGGTCCCGAGAAAACGATTGATTTCTGGGTGACGATTACGAATGCAGGCGGAGGCGGTAAGTTTATCGCATGAAGGCATGATGCATGATATTCGACAGTGGACGCAGTAGATATCGACATCAGAATAGTGCATGCCAGTTGCTAGTTATTGCTGCTAGTTAGACCATCATTATAGAACTTATTTTTATCTGATTGTGTTTTTATAGTTTGAATACAAATGTGATAATTTTATGAATATGTAAATAAGAAATTTTATATTTTTGTATTTATGTGTTTATTAATTTTACACCTACAGACGTACTTTTAAAATATAAAACAAATCCATTGTAGAACTCACTACGCTATTTAATAAATATTATGTGACGTCATTAAAATGAATTGAGATTTTGAGAGTGACTGGTTCTAGTGTGAATTTGAAATCAGATAAATGAAAGTGTAAATACGACATTTTGATATTTTTGAGTTTATGTGCTTCTTTACACCTTACTGTATATTTCCATAAAACTTAAATTGACGTTATACTTTTATATATTTCTTGTATTTTTTTAACTCCCTGTAAGTATCTATCTACCCTTCTAAGAGTTTCAATAATAATAATAAATAAGCAAATAATATTCAAAAGAAATAAATAGATATTATAGAAGATTCAAAATAAGTTATAAATTCTAGAATACATCTGAAACTTTGCAAGTTGGAATTGATTTAATACGTGGGGTTAAGTTGTCAACTCCGTAAGAGTAAAACTGTTAAATAAATCGTCTGTGAATAAATAATATTCTCGTCGTCATGCCAACCCCACCATCTTTCTGTCATTTCCAGAAGGAGGGTGAAGAAAATATATTTTATTTTATTGACTGGAAGAATAATAAATTACACAGGGTGTTAACAAAGTAATGGGACATCATAGGATTTAATGTCGTGTAGGATACCCTAATATGTTACGATATAACAATGTCCTACATATTTGTTTTATGCTATAACGGGCCAAAAATAATATTAAAGCCACCCCACAATTTAAATAGACAATATATTTTATGTTTATTTACTTTCATAATTAGGTTAGGCTATTGACCTACTGTGCAATAAGTTTTAGTTTTGTTTGTAAAAGTTTTAAAGTAAATATAAACAAATATAATAGTTTGAAAAAGAAATTAAAGTTCTTTGAATGATTTGTTTACTATTTTACTGACGTATGGAGGAGTAGTTCAAGATTCTTATAAACAAACCAAATACTCGAATGAACTAAATAGTAATCAACATTTTCCATTGATAAAAATACTATCAATGTCTCCAGAAGTTGGGAATGACGTTTAACAATTCGAACTTGAATGAATATAATTTGACAATAGAGATATGAACCATTCCTATTATTGAATGAAATATTTGTTTGTCATTCATAAATCATTCATTGATACTAATCACTTTCTAACCCTTCCCCCATCCTCTCATTGACCCAAACAACCTTATCACTGTTTACTATCCCCCTTCCTTACTACGTGAATCAACTGTCATTCATTCATGAGAATAATTTGTTTGATTTACGCGCGAGCTTATTATGAATGTTATTATTACTACGGGCGCATCTTAATAATTTATGAATTGCATTTCATAACAACAGCAACATGACAGCTGTGTGTGTATACCTCCCTTTAATAACAGCGGTTGGACTATGTACATTATTAGTTACATGAAAGCCGTCCTATAACTGTATTACATTTTGACGCGAAAAGACTGAAAATATTTTTAATATGAGGCTGCGCTGTAGAGTGTTGGGTTTTAATATAGTCAATTTATATGTAAATTCACTGCTCGTGATTGAGTATGTCTAACCCAGGAGAGCTTACTATCATCTATCCTATACAGCCCAGGCTATACTACGCTCTGTGAAGCCAATTGCATGTTGGGGAACCTTCACTGTTTAATTTGATTTGCATTTTATTTGTGAGGAAACGGTTATAATGCGGATCGCCACCACTATTGTTAAAGTACTTTCAGCAGATCATGGAATATAGGGGAATATTTTAAACCTTGAGCATCAAATTTTTGGAACGGAAATAAGCACTGAAATTTGTGAAAATGAGATTTTTCATTTAGAACTATCAGAATCATCACATTATAGTAGACAGCTAGACACGATTATATTTATCTTATAATTCAAATTAATTTTCATAATGTTTCACAATTCTACGAAAAAAGAGTGAAAATAAACGGAAAATATATCGAAATTCTCTGGACCACAAATTTGAACTGTCTGAATGATAATATGGATTTAATAACTGTAATAACTGCTTTTTATAGTAACACCGTACTACTATTCCCCAGCTATAGTTTAGAGTTTACGTCTAGAGAGCTTTTTCGTGTTTCTGTACTTTCTACTTATTAAAACATAACCAGGAGTTCCAAATAAAAGGTATTACAGGACATTAATAAAATAGTGACGCTATACCATTAGACTGTGGGTTCGCTATGCATTTAAAAAATGCATACTTTCTAAGTTTTAAAATTATGTATAGTCTAACATCTATAAGTTATTCTTTTGGATATGAATAAATTGACTCAATTACAATTATTTTTGACACTACAAGCTTTTATTCTGATTTATGAAAGTAACTGCAAACCGGTACTAATAAATTATAATTTAACTAAGCCTATTATGACATTGGTTATAATAATATAAAGAAGATATATACAGTATATTTCATATACAGTCCCCTGTTCGCCCTCCCTACTGAACTGACGCCAATGTTCATTATCCTCCTTCTATTCTACAATGTGTATTGAATAGCAACACTCCTTTTCTGTTGCTAGATAATTTTATTACCCGTCTCTGTTATAATATTGTATCATAGGACATCTTCATAATCCACAAAGGTATATTATAAGAACTGTGCTATCTCATGTGTGACGCTATGAGAGAGACATTATGGCCCTGTACAGAGGTGTCACTCCAGAGCTAAACCGGACATACAACAAAATAATTTACATCATTTCCGTCTCTTTTATGACACCTTCAACCGTAGTGGAGGGATGAGTTCATTTTCAGATGGGAATGAAATTTAACGGAATTGTAGCAGGGTGAATTATGATGACGGAAGTGGATATTCAAGCTTTTTTGTTATATTTTTTATATATAAAATCTTCGTTTCTTTGTTGACTTCGATTAAAATAGTTCGTTTTGCACATCACTCGGAAATATATTTCACTTTTCCAATGGTATTTCCTTGGTATTAAGTAGTAAATAACATAAACCACTAAATTCATAATTATGTCAGCATATTAACCAAAACCAATCAACAAAATATTAGTATCATTTCCATTTAAATATTTCATTTACCATTTCCATTTACCTCTCTATTTTTGTGATATTGCCTTTGAATTGTGTTTTAATTTTATAACAACTTTATACAATATATAAACTCATAGTATTCCAGTATCCACACAATTTCAATTTACCATTTACCATTCGTTATTACCGTTTACCGTTCCTGTTTACCATTTACATTTATCAATTTACAGAATGGCAATAGCTTTACTAGCTCAGAATTATAAGCGTGAATTTTGATTATCTTGTAACAATTATCATAATTAAAATATATTAATCTAACGAGGGACCCACACGAGGTGATCATATGGGATATTTTCCATACTTTGCTGATTTTGTAGAGTTTACCTCCCTGATCATCACCTCATATGCCATTCATCTACAAATTGAGTTTTACTCCCAGAAATCTCATTTGAAATTTTACTCCTAAATTGAAGAAAACTTCAATTTTTACATGTTAATTGCCATAAGAAATCTCCAGTTTTGAAAAACAGAAAATGTTTTACATCTCCACAATTTTCTTAAAATGAGGCACAAATGTTTCTGTTATTATTCTTAACTCAAATAACAGAAACATTTATGCCAAATTTCAAGAAAATAGTGGCAATGTAAAATACTTTCTGTTTTTCAAAACTGAAAATTTCATATGGCAATTAACATGTAAAAATTGAAGTTCCCTTCTCTTCAATTTTAGGAGTAAAATTTCAAAGTGGATTTCTGGGAGTAAAACTCAATTTGCAGATAAACGGCTGTATAAGTGATGATCAGTGAGGTGATCTCTACAAATCCCCAAAATTAAAATAAATTCCATATGATCACCTCGTGTGGTTCCCTCATGAGAATCCTATATGATTCAGCATTTCACTCATTATTTTGAGTGGCAACTTTCTGGCTAAGAATGAAGTTAAAAAAAACTATAAAAAAGTACAATTCATTTTTTTCCTTTAAAATGTCACTGACTGTTCTAATTTCTGCCCTTGACCTTTATTTTAATTAGTCACCGTATAAAAAGAAAGATCAAAGCAGAGATAGAAAATAATTAAGATATGATTATCTACCGTAATTTATGCATGCTACTGACTGCAGCATTTATAAACATGCATTCAGCCGAAACTAATGAACAAATTAATTGTCGAAAGAATAAAACCAGTGTTAGTGACAGATTCACAGATAAAAATTCATTTTTATTGATCCTTTGCTATAAAACTTATTAATTTCAGTAACATTTCTGTGGCGATGATATAAGCTAAAATATTTATTCTGAAATCTCACACAAAAATAATAATGATATATAATTTTAAAAAATATAGGCTATTGAACAAAACTTGAACTTTTTATGCGTGGCAATAACAAAATTTTGGTAATTTATTAATTTGACATGATTAGAGTCTGAAAATATTGTAAAGGTAGCTTTTTATTCACCTTCCGAAGTTACAAAATCTCCCACGACTGTACATTGTTGTTGTGGATGCTGCTATTGTTGATCCGGATGTCCGTTGTACTGTCAACAATTATCTTGCTCATTGATTGTTACTACTAAACATAATTATTATTACCACAATATTAAACATGGGAATATACTATAGACGTGGGGACGCTGTAAAAGATGAGGGGAGCATCGCTTCATTGCACGTCTTATAATACTTTACGTTCAGTATACAGATAGATTGATGTAAATTACAGGTTGTTACATTAAGACACATGATGCTTTTAAAAGAGTTAATTACTCATACAAGACAGAAATTCCTAGTAAGATTCTCTGCACAGCTTATGCTTTTAAATAATAATGTTAAGCTTATGCTTTTAAATAATAATGTTAAGCTTATGCTTTTAAATAATATGTAAATTCCAGTACGTTTGTGAGATTTTGTAAATTCCGATTTCGAATTTACTTTTTAAAAATATGTTGATTGGGATTAATTGCTTATTGTTCCCTTTAAATGAGTAACGAAATGTTTTGAATAAGTCTTCAATTTTTTAAAAGACTGATAGCAGCAATGTATTTGATAATAATGAATAAGTATTTCACTTTTTTACAATAATTATCAACAATTTCCTGCGAGACGCGTTCTATTGAGTAAAATGGAATTATTAGCAGGATATGGCCATCATTAATAAAAGAACGTATTCAGAATTAGGAAATTTGCCAATATAAACCGTGAACATAATAATTATTAAAGAAATACTGAATTGTAGTGAAGGTCAATTATTTTCTGTCCCATATTTCAGCAGTGAAATAAGTCATTACCGAAAATTCCTCCTAAAATAATCCATCCGAGCTACCATAGTAACCACGTGTTTATGCTAATCCTAGCGTCATTTCTAAGAACTAATTTTAACCTTGATTGCTATTCCTATACACACTGATGATGGGGTACACTACCACCCCACTCGCTCTGGGGTCATGAGAACCTGCCTGGGGCAAAGAAGATCTTTACTCGCACAAGACACGATTCTTTCATGGGATGCTGAATAGTATACAACCCCATACTGTGAAGATGAGGATTTTATTTTTATTTGAAGGAGGGGGTTATTGGTTATTTTGTGGTTTTAGTAATTAATTGTAGGGATAACTAATGAATTGGAGATTATATAGATTTATGTGAGATGTATTGACTGTGGGCAGTTTTATTTATTTATCGCGTGGTGCGTGTTTTTTAAGGTTTGTGAGAAAAATACGGAGTTTCATACGCCTTCGAATTAATATTTTTAAATGATTGGGTTAGTACTTTTACTGGAATTTCTGTTTTGTAGTGCTGTAAAATTATGGGTTTTATCGACGAATATTAATTTCGATTTTCCAGTTAAAATATTTTATTTTTTACTTTTAAATTTCTCTGAGCTGTACGGCATGATCTTTCAAAACTCGAAATATGAAATTAAAATGGTTTATAAGTAAAGAACTGAGTTTTTTTATGTATAGGCTCTGTACTGACTTACCGTATCACAATAATATTAATAGAAGACACCTAAAAAATATATTGTGAGGATAACCCGTTAGTAATGTAAATAATTGTAAAGTAAGTACTGTTAAACATGTTTATAGGCGTATGCATTTAAAAATAATTTTTTTTTGTGACAACATTATTTATAAACAAAATAAAAGTACAGGTACCATATGTTTTTATAATTCTCAATGAAGAATTTTAAATGACAAACTTTAAAAAAAATGATATAAAAAATGTTTAGTCAACACCATTACCCTGTAACCCAAGCCTTATACTGCTCTATATAATAATCTAACAATAGAAGCAAAACTATAATAAGTGTGATGATCCCTTTGGAGATCTCAGCATTCAATAATAGTGGTGAGGGGTGTACTATCAAACAAATGGCCACGCTTCCTATGTGAATAGGAAATGTGTGCACCCTTACAATTTGTTAGGCAACGACGCTACCGTCAATGTGTGTTACTATAGAATAGGAAATTGTCACAAGGGGAGCAACGTATTATTCGATTGTTATATTGACGACGATTCGCTTCATCGCGTTCGATCATTGAGGATTTTGTGGCAGAAAAGTTCATTTTCACAAGTCATCATTATATGCATGAAAACTGCACAAAAGTGACAATATTTTAAATAAAAAAAGAATAATTTTAAATAATTATAATTACCTTCTTTCATTAGAAAATAATGTTACTTTTCTTCAACAAATTCTTAACGATGATCTTTTGGCGCGTTATTTATCTGACATCTGGCGGAAATATCAACTTGAAATTGTTTACATTGAAAGCTGAGAAATATTGCTTTTGTTGGAAACATTGAGTTTGTGAACTCTTCACTTATCAAATTACAACATAAATATTGCCAATATTATCATTACTAATCTAAAGCTGCTTTCAAAGAATTTGTAGTCAATCGTTGGCTTTTAAAATATTAACTTATTCAAGATAATTATGTTTTACTCATTTTAAATAATATTCTAATAACAGGAACAACCGATTTTTATATTTAAAATATTTGCTTATTCTGAAAATGGAAATATGGCTGAATAAATATAATTGTTGTTTAAAAATAATTTTATGAAATAATGCTATCAAAGACTCAGTTTGTTTTCACTGAATAATTTTAATTATTGTGCATAAAAAACTGAGGAAAAGTCGAGTATTTCTCCTTGCAAGATCCTTTCAGAATGCTCTTTGAGTTGTAATTTTTAAAGTTCTTTTGTTGGCAAATGCAATATCTTTTACTTTATAATACCGTAGTCTTCACTCTGTCATATGCAAAGAGGTTTTCTTCTATCTTGAGCGTCTTATTATTTCTTCTCAACGTTATTTAAAGGCTACTGCTGTGGGCCTCGGGCTTTCTTCTTCCGCAAAAGGAAGGAAAAAAAAGTTGCATTTTGTTCTTCAGGTCAATATTTGAGTGTAGAGGAATAGAAAAAGTTTGCGGTGGCGACGAGAACTAAAGGAAGACAAGAAAAGTTCATGTTGTGGAGAATGATCGGTGGACAAAATATATTTTCTCTGATGTTGAATATGTAATGTGTAACGGTCAGAAACTGGTAAAAAGTGTTTTCCACTCGAAATTTATTTACTATTGAAATGTTGCACTAGGTTTGAAAATACGTTTACAATTTACGATTTTCTTTCATTTACTGAAATAGGAGCCCAGCAACAAGGATATCGAATACTCTAAGATCGAAGTTATAATTGATTACGTAATATCTATAAAATGAAATTGTAGATAATATTTTGGCCAACTATTTTAATTAAAATGTAACCACTCTAGAGACTATTTGCCAGATAAAAAAACACCATGGATGCATTTATTTTGATTTATAAATTAAATTCAAGGTTATTGAAATTCAAATTATTAAATTAATCTAATCAAAATATTGTTTGAACATTTAAAAAACTAACCAAGTGTTCTAATCCTGCAGATGAACGACTAAGAAGTAAGAACACAATTTAAAGGGTTACCTGCAGATAATGAATTTATCATTTTCTGTAATTTTCTTGTACCTTACATTATTAAAAAAATATTAAAAAAAGTTT
>JAQIWE010002762.1:0-12709 GCA_034698565.1 Campodea plusiochaeta | reverse complement strand
ATTGTTTCGGCCTAACAGGACCATCTTCAGGATAAAATTAGTATTTTTGTTTTCTGCTTGAAGTATATTGTAGGCATATAAGTTGGGCTTCACATAGTCACATATTGTCTGCTTTCAATTTTCATCCATCTCATATTTTACACCGTAGTAGATTCTGAATATGTGACGTGTTTGCAATTCCATATTATTATAACTTATTCTGCATGTATCACCAATGTTCATTGAGCACTTCAGCAGTATTCATACGAAATCCAGATTTTTTTTTAATTGAAGCATTTTCTTCTTACGTTGGGATATTTCAGAACTTTCAAAAAGTTAATAAAAAACATGTATACATAAAAACGGTTGTTTGTTATAAGCACTCATCAGTTACTTCGTTACTCTTCAGTTCGCAGTAGCTTAAGAAAATAATTTATCAGTTATACTCTGAATCAAAATATGCAATTAATAAAAGTTTAATGGATAATCAAAATTAAAGACTTTCAGGTATCGTATTCCCTCACTGTTCATAGAAATGTACTAACAAGGTATCCCCACTCCCCGTGGTGCCCCTCTCAATGCATAAAAAAATGTTTCGAAAATAGTATTCCTTATTGAAGAACATATATATGCTTCATCAGTTCAGCTTCACTGGTGTTTAAAAAAATTGTAAAGTAAGTTTCTATAGCAATTTAAGTTCATTTCATTTTATTGTAAACAAATCTTAACTATGTTGACGTAGTATGAATTTATTTATTCCTGAATTGGGATATTGACAGTAACGTGTATTCTTCTTTGACAAAAACAACTATTGTAAATAAAATGCTATTCTTTTTCATGATCTGCAAGGATGTCGAAGCAGAAAAATATGTACAATAAAGCAATATATTTTAGCATATTCATCAAGCAAAAAAGAAGTTTTGTATTCATTTACTTATGTTGGAATCTGAATTACACCTTTCCCTCTGTATTGCATTTTCTACAGTCACTTGTGACTTTTGTGGAATAATCTATAAAAATAATGTGATCCATCAAGTAAATGAAGAATTTATTATTTATAAAGGATTTTTTTTACAAATATTAATTAGAAGAAATTCAGTAAACCGGCATAAGAAGAAAATATCTCTACAACATTTCAAATTTATTAGCCATGTTACTTCACTTAAAACTATAAAAGTTGTTCCTAAGAACCCGTGTTCAATTTGAACTTTTTCAGTCTATCCTGACAGAATAAAAATTAATATTCCTGGTTCGTCCATGTGCCCCACACCATGTTGATACCCCGGACTGAAAAATAACAAAGGTCTTCATAAGAACATTTAAATGTTTTTAATGTAATTCTTTTAATGTCACCTTTAGAAGCTAACTTATTGTTTGCTTTCTCTGGAAACGACACTGAGTGTGGACAGCCTACTGGCTTTGTTTTAGAAATATGCGAGCCACCCCAAGCTACAATGATTCATCATCGCTTTCCCCCTTTTTTTCTTTAATTCACATGAAAGAGAAAAAACGAAAAAAGGAGGGGGGCAATTCTAAAAAAAGAGAGAGAAGGTAGACTCTAAGAAGGAGGGGATTTATTCTGACGTCTAAAGCAGCGTATTATAGGTGCACCCAAGTCTGTATTAAAACTATTGAATCATTTATGATGCAGTCATGCAGAGGTATTTTTCATGAGTGCTCAAGACCACTGAATCAATGTCAGAAAAGGGGATTACTGTGAGGGAAGAAGGAAAGCTCTTTCAGATATATTACGAGGTGCGAGACAGCCAAAAACGAAAGAGAAATATACCTTGGAAAGAGAAAATAAATCTAATATTTTCTCAACAAAACATCTATCCAATTTTCTGCATGTAGAAAAAAAACTGGAATATTATAACGTGGATGGAGTATACTAAAGTTTTTGCTTATAGGTTCGGTGTAATCAAAATGTGCTAATTATATATGTATAGTTTAAGTATAGGTATTATATTTTAATGTATTATTGATTACTTAAAATGTGATAATATAATATATCTTTGAGTGGTATGGATATTAGGTATGGATATATTCGAGGAATTGACTACAATCTATAAATAAAATATAATTGTGTTACGATGCTATATTTGGTATATTCTGACTTCTGATTCATTATCAGCAGTAAATCAGAATTAGGAATGTAAATTTCTGAAAAATACATAATATAGTAAATAAAACTATCCTTTATGATTATGACACCTATAATGTCGCTCGTATATAACTTTGATAAATATTATTTTCAAAGTTGCATCTTGAAATTTCCAGTGTAACTCAAATGTGATCTATTCACAACTTACATTACAACCAAATCAAATTTCAAAGAATTGATCAACTGTGTATCAGACATGACAAATTAACGAATATAAAGAAAACCAGTTTAATCAAACCTACCCAACAAATACGTAAATAAAACTAGAAATATTAATTTAACATAAAAGTATTAACGTCGTATATCTGTCTGTCACTTAAAATAAAAATAATTACCTGAATATTTTGTCTGACAATTCTGATCGAAAATAACTTCATCACTCAATCGTGTTTTCGTGTAATAGCTTGTAGAAAATTTAACTGACATCGAGGAAGCTCTTAATTAAGTTTCATTATAAGTTGTTCGATTACCAAAGATCACAATCTTTTCTGATATAATAACAGACTTGAAAAACTAAACAGGTGTATTCTTGGGGCATCTATAAGCCTTGATAATTTCTTCTTTAGAGCTCTTAGCAATTCCCACTAAGTACAAAAAACTTGCTGGAATATGTTTTAAATTGCTTTTCAAAACTTGATTTGTCATTAAATGATTTAGGTGCTCGAATTTAGATAAAGTAGAATTTGATATGTAAATAACAGCGACGAACACAGAAATATTTTATGCTGGTTCAGCTGCGAATTGTGTTGTTGATATATAAGCCACATTTCATGTTTTCACTTTTTTTTATTTAAAAAACGAAATTAAGATGTAGTTGTACATGTCAAAAGGCAGTTGAAATTAATTTTCTCGTCGAATTTTTCCCACAGGGCTCTCAGAAATGTTGGAGTCTTTTGTAAGTTTGATAAGAATGTCACCTTGTAACGAAGATCATTTTCACAAATATTAATTCATTTTGCACAAAAAATTAAATACATTTTCTTTTATCGGTTTTTTTATTCCGTAAAAGTAATTTGTTGATAATGATGTCATGTACATTATAAATGTGTAAAAATATACAGAAACTTTCATTAAATTAATGAAATAATTCTACGAAATAACCAAATAATACTTGATGAGAACAAGTGATAAAGAAAAAATTCCCTGAAGAAATCACCCTTTATACAATTATGAGATCTCATCACCTCAGTCCAAATTTAATTATAATTTTTGTAATTAAAGGTTGGAAAGTGGTTATTTATTAAGAGGATACAAATTTTCACCCATCATGCTAAATATGCAGAACATCTTCCAAACAGAAAACATTGAATTGGAAATAAATCTATATAAAAACTAATTCGATATGTTTCAAGTATAAGGATATTTTAAAGATTAATTATAGACTGCTATATCAAATTTACCAGTACATTATTATTTTTTACAGAATGGGCTGTAAGAAAAAGCAGAAAAAATAGTGATAGCAATTTTTTTCCCCTTCAGATTTAAAAGATTTAACGAAGAACGGGAACCTAGAGAAAGATTTGAGAAGAATAACTTACTTCATCTTTTAAAAAAGGTAATTTGGAACTTGTTCCAAGCATTTTAATTTAAAATGGATATTATATTTCAATATAAGCCATCGAAACACCTTCAGTAAACGTCTCACAGTCACATTTGAATCCACTTTATACATTGAAAAACAAGCCAGTTTACAAACACGTAAATAAGAAAGAGTTTATTTTGAATATGCATTGTCGGATTTGCTATTCAAAATACAATTTATTGCTTAGGAGCACCAATATACCTACCCATTCAGATTTGTTTTCTTTTAAACAAGTGATTGCGTGAACAACAAAACACCCTTTCTTTATATTGCACTTGACTCTTACAAAATAGTTTTATTTTACACTTTCGTTTGCATATACAAAAGGCAACGACCATAAAAGTCGTAACAGTATTTACAAACATTGTCCACTCTTTACAATGTAGTGCAGTAATTCAAAACCGTAAAATTCAGGTGTGTCACTGAGTGAAAGTGTCCGTGGATGCAGCCAATGTTGTTTACTATTACATAATGATTTGTGAACGGTATTTTTCTATTTGACAGTCCCGATTGCGCATTGCGAGAGTTTAAATGTAATTGAAAACTAAAATCACGATCAGAAAGAAAAAGTAGAGAATTCGCGAATTGTATTTGTCAGCAATAAGGTTATTTTGTTATTACATTGGAACTTTAATTAACGTTATAGTAGAAAAATGAAAGCTAATTTCTTGTAGAAATGTGCTACTTTTAAGTTATTAATCACCTATCACCGAAACTGATCTGGAAAATTAATAACTTTGATGTAATGTCGAATCTACAAACTACCTAACATTTATAAAAAAAATGACTCTTGTGAAAAGCGATCTAAAATCGACAAATAATAATTACGAAAAATAATATCATCAAATAAATTTTTTAAACAACATTTACTCTACACTCTATACAAAAATAACAATAATATCTTCCCATCAAACAAAAAAGAAAATCCATTTCGTAAAAAAATAATCTGAGAACAACCCATTAAATCCAATCGTTCTGCACTGCCAACGTTCTTTATGCAACACTATATTCGGAAGCTACATTCAATTAAAATTTCCTTTTCCATTTAGTATATTATAGCCGTAAAAGAAACCACCTGCAAAGTACAATCATCGTCGTTTTATGATGATAATAAAGGTAATAAAAAGACTTGATACAATGTTCTGTGGAACTTTTCCCGACTGTTAAACGCTTAAGAGGCACTTCATTAGAGATCTTTAGTGACCCAACTGTTGATGCATTTTATGAGGCCATAAAAGTCGTAAAGAATATGCTGTATCTTGTGTTTAGTAGAAGACAAGCTCATAAACAAAGCTGCAATTACTTGTAAAGGTATATTGTGGTAGGAAAAAGAAGAGAATTGGTTCAGTAGATAGGGTAAACTGAAGTTGGAAAACATCGCAGAAAAAATAAGGTTTTGCGTGAATAGTTTTTTTTTCTCTTGGTGGGAAAAGGATTGCGATTTTGCAGGTTGGTGGTTTAGTTTTAGAGGTGTACGTTTAGTTATTATGTGTTATTATATATGGAAGTGATGCTTTATGTATTATTATTATGACTGTTACGTCAGTAAATAAATTAGATCTTGTAAGTATAATTTGCACGTATATACATTTTGTTTTTATTTTGTTCTCTGTATTGCATAACTCTGGGGTACCTTTGAAAATTACAGTTTCTTTAATTGATTTTGATATTTAGTATGTGTTCTTGACTTATGCAGTATATTTAATTTCATATAGTTACATTAAATTATATACGAACTATTTTAAGTCAGATTTATACATCAGGAATTTTGGTCAGATTTTATTGTATAATGAAAACTTTTGATCAACTCGGATCATCCAGCAGCTCCATCACTAGGCTAGTTTGAACTTCTGCGTTCAAAGAAACAGCGAGCAGTCTCTCTGAAAAGGCTTGTACGACTTCAATTCGAGTCTGTAAAGCCTGAACGTGCACATGAACGCGGCAAAGTTTTCTTATACTGGCTAGTTTTTTAATCCATGTTGGAGAACGTATATTATTACTAGTAATCGTTTACATAATACATACCATTATTTTGCTATATAGTCACAAAGGTAAACTTTATGGTAATAAATAGCTAGTAGCGTAGGTTTATCTACTGATGGATATAAATTGAATAACAAAAAGTTTACTAACATTATCAATTATTATTTATTCATATCACACGGTGAAACGTTCCCTGTGACGTGAAATTCATATAGTTTTGGCTTAATTTTTAACAATAAACTGAAAGAATCAAGCATTTCGAACGTAATTAGTACTAATTGCACAACAATAACATTTTAGTTAATACCTTAATTACATATTGCATTTGCTGAGAAAAGTGTTAACTTTTCACAAGGGCACAAAAAATAATCCATAGTCCGAATATTATGTGTTGATGAAAAATACGTTATTCGAAACACAAAAATTAATATGGTATGTGTAACTAGAAAAGTTAGTTTTCAACATGTAATTTATTATGTGATGTGCATACCATTTTTTGTAACTTGCATGCAGTCATACATTTTAGTACATGATTATTATATTCTGTTGTACAATCGCGATGTTATGAACTTCCAAGTTATTACACTTCATGATTGTATGACAACACTTTATACATTAGATATTTATCATGTTTGAAATTCATGTCGATTAAACACCTGAGGCATCTAAGAAAACTCCGAACCATTTTACGTTTCAACTGTTTCACATTGATGATGAATGTCTCATTTATCTTAAAACGACGGACAAAATCCTTGTCTAAACAATAATTCTACTGAAGCATAATAAACCTAAAACAAAAATAAAAGTGCTAAAAGTAATCCTCAAATTTACATACTTTTCATGATGTTTTGACATGAAATTTGGCGCCAACAAACGCAATTTGACGTATGCGTCATGCTAATGTAGAACATAATTACATAACACTCCTGATAAAAAAGTGTTGACTGCAAAGAAAATTTATATCCTAAAGACATAAAAAATAAAAGGAAAGTCTATCACTGTCACAGATTTTCTCCCTTTAAAGCACAAATGTGTGAAATAAGTTTGGTATCTCTTCTTAATCGTTTTTTCTTCTCCTTCTTCTATCTTTCTTTCTTTCCATAGGCATGACAGACAGTTGGTGTATAGGCTTTCCTACTCAGACAAAGACATAAGACAAAGCTCAACGGATTTTTTCCCTCTTTTCCTACAACCAATTCGATGCCACGAATTTTAAAATTATTCTGAATCATGCATTCACACCGTACTCACAAAATCAGGGCGGAATTTTAAGCAGATTTTTATATTACAAGTACAAAAAGAAAAAGGAAAAAGAGAGAGAGAGAGAGAACAAAAAAGTGTCGCTTTGCTAGAGTCCATTTTCACGTGGTAGGATTTTGGTGGATTTGAGTGCAGGGATTTGAGTGGAGGATCTAGTGTTGGTTGGGTATCATCTATCATACAGCCCTTCAATCAAACTCAATGTAATTATAATGATCACAGGAGTTTCCTCGCAGTAAGTTGATCCCAGGGATTTGGTAGGTCTTGGGTAGTAAATGGTCAGTATAGGTATATATGCCTCTTGGTCGTTCGTCATGAGTGGACAGTTTATAGTAGATGCAGAAGAAAATGGACTTCTGTTTCCTCTTTTTCCCCTCTTGCTCTAAGTACTTTAGTGGATAGAGTGTGGGTTTGTTAGTATATATAGAATGAGTATATAGAGTCTATACCCAACAAGGGTTTACATGATTTAGGTGCTATAAAACACTTTGAAAGGAGTTTTAGGGACTTTGGTCGATGTTGTAGTTGTCGTTCTGATTTGGTGAGTTTGTCCAAAAGAGAGAGGCAAATAGTGATGAATTAATATTACATGAACATTCATTCAGTTGAATAGGAAGTGAGATTTACATTAAAGACCTCTAAGTCTATCCCCAAATCTAAATGCATATAAATTGTTTCTGATTTAAATTATAATTTGCTTGGTGACAAATTTTGTTTTCTTTTGGAATTTATATATCCCGCCCCCCCCCCCTTTTTATCAATTATTAGATTATCCTGATGTCTGTTTTAGATCTGAGAATTGAATTTGTAAAGCAATCATCGTTTTAATATTATCTACTCGATTTAAGGTAAATTTTTGCTGGGACTAGGAATCAAGAAGGAGTAAATATAATATACGTGGGACTATCGGGGTTTCTCTTCAAATATTATTTGTAAAATGTTTACTAATGTCAATTTAATAAATATGGACATCTTAACACACTAAAATGTTGATCTTCTAAGCTGTACAATAAGAAAGTTTTTTTTTATCTCAATCTCATGTTCTCATCACATCTTCCTATTCTGAGTATTGAACGAAATAGCCAGCACTCGTCACTTACAAGTTATGGTGGTGGTATGCTTTCAGGATTTGCTCCTGATTTAGAAAACAGCCTTTACTCAAGAATAAAATAACTATTTCTTAAATATTATAACACATAGCAGCAAATCTATAGAACGAATAGAATCAATAAAAGTGAAGTTATAAAAGTGAATCACCACGGAATAGTTTTGAATGGCTTGATTGCTCTAACCCTTTCGGCTGGAATAAAAGAGTTATTTGTTAGACATAAAGCATGGTGATGCGTAACGCCAAGTCTATAATTTAGATACCATCAATGAATGCATTACTTCAAAGAGTGAGATTTCTATTCTTTTAGTATTCATGAAGTTCTCAGCTACCTTTTTTAAGATAAAATCTGAAATTATTGAGTTAGTTCTCATGTCAGACACGTGGAGTACTTTGAAAATTTATTGTTTCACACTTTATACTAATAAAACAATGCTTCGATCTGTTGTTATTGCCGTATTTATTACACTGTTAACATATGACATATTTGCGATAGGAGTTATTGGTTTTTAATTGAAATGTAAGTGGTAATGTGTATAATATTGAGTGTTGTACTATTAAATCAATATATTATGGTTATGAAATTGGTTTGCAATTATTCTACCGTTTTCTATGTTTCCAATTGTGGCATTCTAATGTAACCTTCAAATTTTGGAGTCATTGTTGGGATTTTTATTTCTCCGAATTGTCTTTGTGGTTAGTGATCATATTTGTATATTTTTTTACAATCCACAATTATGATCCAATTCTTCAAATGTTAATTTATTCTTTTGATTTAAACTACATTCTATTCCACTGAGGATTGAAGAAATGAATTGTAATTTCTGAATTTGCCTATACTAAAACTTCGAATACTCCTTTTATTATGTAACCTTCCCAGGTAAAATTTTATTACTTATTTGTACCAAACCCTTTCATTTGAATATAACAAACATTTTAACTCTAAACTCAAACAACGTTTCATTTTCAATCTAAAGAAATCAATTTGAAGGTGATTTGAGAAGAATACATGCACTTTACTCTTGTATAATCTCATTTCTTTGACAATACCACTTGCAAAAACATTGTTTATTCTTTTTTTCCTTATGCCATGAACCCTTTGTTCCGCTGAATCCATTGATGTGTTCGCTATTCTTCCACTCTTTCCACCGGGGCATCACTCTCAATGCAGTTCTCTGTGTTCTTACAACACCTCTCGAATTTTATTGCCCTTATCTACCCTGTGCCGAGAAAATTTACGACATCTTAAAAGTCTCTGTTGAATCTTTCTTTAGTGAAAAGCAGTTTCCAAGCCCGTACTGTTTCATTCTTCTCGTTGCCAGAAGCCATTCACAAAACTGACCTACCGTAATCTTTTACTCTCGTGCGCATTTACATAAGTAAACAAATAAATAAATATGAATTATTATGCGAAGAGGAAAAACATTTCCCCCCATGTTTTTAATGGGGTCGTAAAGATGTCAAAGAATTTCCAGGTCATAAAATAAAACGATTACGAAAGCACTCTGCCCTTGACCGTGAATGTTACTGTAGACTCGTGTGATTTCAATGAGTTATGTATGCAAAATAGTAGTGTTATTTTTGCCCTTTCGGTGTAGGTCTTGATGTTTGGATTAGATTTAGGATAGAAAAGGAAAATTGAATAGGATTTATGTTCTTTTGGCTTAGTGATAAAACAGGATAAAACAGAAAGATCGGTATAAAATAGATACGCTTGCTGTTTCTGATATTAGATTACTAATATAGTAACAAAAAGACAATAATATTACGTTTTTCGGATTATTTACTCTAAGAAAATCATTTTGATAACGCAGATATGAAATGCACATGAATAAATCTGTGATTCAATATTACATATAAAGTACACTACATATTATATAATAATATACTATTTTTATTTTTTTATTGAGACGTTCCTAATACTTAGCTCTACACAGCGCTACCGTACTTTCTAAAAGTAAACTGCGATTTCGTGGAAATTTTTCTTTGTTTTTAATCTAGTCTTTTCATACCTGTAATATTTGCGTTACTGAGAATTGTATCACATGTATTTAAAATAAAAAGACTAAAATGAAGAAAAGAAGATCAAATTATTATTTTCTTATATAGTTTATTTTAGATGTAGTGGTTTATAATTTAAAATACTATAAAGTATCTCAATCAGCACTTTTCTGAGCAGCATGAACAAGTTTATAACAATCTTTCCATCAAATTATACTTTTAGCATTTCTACATGTTCTGATTTTCTCTACTCGGGATTATTATATTTTACCTACCCTAAGTAATTATATAAAAATAGAAGATGATTTAATTTGTTGTAAAAAATCAAAATGGCCATTTTCATGTTACTCCAATGGGTTCTGGAATCGTGTTGTACGGTTGATCACCAAATCAGGATACAGTTGTTTTTATTATTGCGTGTTTCTGTACATATTTTAGAACTTTGAGCCCTCCACCTAAAATTAAAATTCAGAGTGGTCAAAATTTGAAATTTGTTTTACTCACCAGGTAATGTCGCAAACCGTTATTTCTATTTTGGATTGCATTCGTTATGATAATACTCAAATATATTTGTGAAAAATCACACGATTAATAAACAAAATGGCCGCCTGTAGATACAAAAATTTCAGTTTGTGTAATGCTAATTATAATTTAACAATTGGCAGGAGGTTAAAAACAAATATCATTTTGGATTATACATGTAAAACAACATTCTTCTATCTTTTCATTGTGTCATTAATGTATATCATGTCAATGATATACATTAATTCTTGCCTTTTGTTTTTTGAGGCGAAGTTAGTATTGACTGACTCATACGAAACCAAAGGAAATTGGTACTTAGACAAAAATAAAACATTGTGATAATATTAACTTGTAAAACTGTTTTTACTTCATTATATATGAACTCGATTACTAAAATAAATAAATTATATAGTTAAACCTAAACTCTGTGTTAACAGCTTTCGTACCTTACGCAAAATATTTTCAAATGGTAAATTGCAAAATATCAAGTAGAATTTGTCCCTGGAGCATATAACAGTAAGGTAAAGTAATAACAGTTGAACGCAATTTGTGTCGTTCATCATATGAGGTATCCTGTGATGTTTGAGTTGCAAAGTGTCAAAAAGTTTGAAATGTAAAAATGCATCACAAGAGTTTTAATTCAGTCAGAAGCAAATTCATTTGGAGATCAGCAAGGCAAGAGGAGATTTAATTATAACTCTACCTTTAGAGATGTAAATATTTTTATGCTACAGTTAGTTTTGAACGTTCCAAAGCAGTATTTAAGCTCATGATGATGTTGGAATACTCAAAGGAAAATTCACATTTTATGAAAACGTAAACACGCCACACTTTTGCTTATCGTGGTGAAGGAAGACTGCGGGTGAAGTTCTATTTGTAATGGAGAAATGATAGGTTAAAAAGCTGCAAGAAATAATAATTAGGATTTCATGGAGAGACATGAGATACTTTCATGCAGATTGCACTTCCTCTCCGTACAACCCTACAATAATCTGACATTATTTTGTTAATCGGAAATACAGATTATTTAAAAGTTAACTCATATGATTACTTTTAAATACAGAAAGTAAACATGCTCTAAAAGAATACTCATTTCGTAATCGGTGATCATAATTTTCGACGGAAAAAAATCATCTGAAATAATTTGAAAATAAAATATACAAATTAATAACATATCTAATTAAATTAAACTTTCCATTCAAGAAATACAAATGTATAGAATAAACTTTTTTATTTCAATTCTACTATCTTAAAAATTACCATATCTCGGCATATTCATAAATAAAAGAAATGACCGACACTAACAAGCACTTTCATAAAAAAATACATCCAGAATAAAAAAACTTGGCACACAACACTTAAGATTGCAACTGACCTAGATGTGACGAATCTGACAATAAGTCTATTTTTGGACGAGAGCAGCTGCCTTTCTCCAGCTGGATAATAATGAAGATCTCCACAAAAACTTCTAAGTGGTCCACCTCCCCCTCCCCCTCCTCTTGTCCTCCAGTCTTCTCCTAAATCTCTGTAACCATCATATACTGATAACTTTGCAACCTGGCAATTCGCTGAAAAATGAATCAACAATAAATAGCTTCAATGAAGAGACCACTTTGGAAATGGCAATTCTTTCCAGAATGAAGAAAATGTCAATTTGGGAATGGTACAAAAATCTGAGATTATATTTTTTTTTCCTTACTCGATAAAAATTTATCTGAATATGAAAAGTTTGAATGTAAATTGGTGAATGTATTCATTCTCTTCGCTGGTGAAGAGAAGTTAATGAAGTTGTTAGTTTGCTTACTGAAGGTTCTGTTTGAAGAAAGATTTTAATAAAGTTTATATTGGAATGAAAGGGGTCCGGTAGTAGGTTTATGAACTGTATGAAAGTTGGTGTTCGGAGGAAAAAGTTTATTTGCTTTTGGGTAGATCTGTAATAACTTTATGAACTTAAACTCATGTAGACTAGTAATTGGAATATAGTTTTTAAGCAAATTTTGACTTGTTTGCAATAGTCTGTAAGTTTGAAGGCGATCAGTGGTGGCGCCAGAGGTCCGACCGACAGGGGGTCCAATGCTTCCGACAGGGGGTCCAAGTAATTATTAGCGAA
>JAQIWE010002761.1:0-12712 GCA_034698565.1 Campodea plusiochaeta | reverse complement strand
GAGGAATGTTGTTTACGAAGATGGTACGTTACACCTTCGTCATATACTTTCGGCATAGAGTAAGACATTACTTTAAAGAGGAAAAAATAAACAGAAGAAATGGCGAAATATAAAATAAAATAATGACAACATGACATTTTACCTCTTATTGTTATAATATTTGCAAATATATATTGTGACATTAATATGATCAAACAAATTTTTTGATAGTGTCAAAAGTAAATATAATTTACATAAAAGTAATAATAAATTCTTGATAACTCAAATTCATATACCAATATAGTATGCTAATATGCATAATATAAATAAAATCAAAAATCCAACGTACTTTCCTTTAACGCTGCATTATACAAAGTTAATATAATAATGCAGTTAAACAAACAACAAAAAAATTCTAAACATTACTGACAAAAATAATATAGTTTTTTATACATTAAAAAAATATGAAAATGAAAAAAGAATTTCAGTTACTTTGTGCTCAAAGTTGAATTTGTTTATTATTATTGAGAAATGAGAATATGTAATCATTATGATAGCAAAATAGCCAAAGTTTCATTAGTGAAATTGAAGTGTATATGCAGTACTCATGTACACATCATGCTGAAAAGAAATTTATACGGGCAAAGGGAAACCCTGATTTTGCGAACTTTTTTATAATAATGGCAAATTAATATTATACGACAATGTGCACAAAATAGGTAAATATGACCATTTAACTTTTATTATTTTAAGGAGCTGTTTATATAATATTTTTTATTGAGCGAACTGAACATCACAAACGTTGTTGTCGAGATTTGCAATAATAAATGCATGATCTTTCTGAATTCTGATACTGAAAGCTCAAAAAGTTGCTTCTAACCTATTGTAATGCGATTATTAATAATATTGTGAAGAATGAAGTATATTGTGGATGATCAGGGTCTATAACTAAGGAAATAGTATGGTTGTACAAAGCTACAAAACATTGAACAATTCTTTATTCCCTTGCAAATATTTTTTATGTTCTGCTCTGTGCCTGCCAATTAGGCAACCTTATCACTGAAATTTTGTAAATGTTTAACTGAATTTGTATATTTATTTTTATTTTAATTGCCATTTAGAGTAACGCAGATTGCCAAATCGAGGTCAAATGTACTGCAAATCAAAATACAGTATTAATATATAGCATTATGATTTATTTATCATTTAATTAACACAACAACACTCATGGTTAACGATTAGATATTAATTATATATACGGTTTGAAATTTACTGAATACATACAGATCAAATGGATTATTTATTATTGTAGCCAGGACTTATCAGAAACATTAAATTTGTACAGGAGTTTATTACAGTCGATCTACGGACCTATTATCATCCCGGGACTCCTGAGGTCTCCGTTCTCCAGCTAACCTACAGCAAGATTTGAAGTCGTCGATTGCGTATTACATAATTATATGTTACAGCTATGTTCTGAGCTAAATGTATGAAATAAATATATGCCTATATATTTATTATAGCTAAACGTATCGTACAATAAGACCTTACACAGCCTGTTAACTTTGTATGTTTGTTAGATAACATGGTAAATTTGTGTAGTTACCATTGATCAAACTTAATCAAAGCAGCACAGCTACAATTTAAAGAAAAGCAAGAACTGTAAACTAACTGTATTTTTTTAATTTTAATGTTATAAGCATAAAGAAAATAATTATTATGACTTATTTACGTTTTAATTCGAAGTTGATCTGACAATATTTCAAGTATGGTACACAAACAAACAATAAATTATATTAATCCAAATTATCAAATAATTAAAATCTGACAGCAACATTATCATTTTTCTTCTAAACGTCTGTCCTTCTCCCAAAAGGTTTCCTACGCAAGTACAGCAGGCGGAGCTTCCAACAGATTGTGTGGAGCTCTCTCAACCAATAGTTATCATGTACTACTTTATACACGATCCTTATTGGTGTTGTTTTGTTAATAGTAGCCAAGGTTAGAAGATATGAGGAGACAATGGAACATCCATAGATCCATAGACGATTTTATTCAATTGATAACATTCTACAGTTTGTATAATGATGTGCAATGTTGCCATTATGATAGAAAAGAACGCTTTGCAAATAGATAAAAAAAGTTTTCTTAAATAAATAAGATTGATAGGAAAATATTTTGTAATAACTTCTAAGATATTAGATATTGAATTTCCATTGAAATTGAAAATTACTTCACCAAATGAATTAAAATTACTTGTTGATGATACATTAAATTTGCTTATACTCGTATTTTATTTTAAATCTATAATTAACTGCAAGTAATGAAATAAGTCTCAACAAATACTTATTCAAATTTCAAAATAGTTTTCTTAATTTTATTTGCTAATATTGTTATTTTAATTGCACATATTGTGATTTAAAGCCTAATTCCGAAATGAAATACAAAATGAACTGAACTGTAATTTATCAAATGATACAATACAAACATAACATGAAATACTGCGACCTCCTTACCGAAATTTTAGATCAGCGCTTGAACTGAATAATTAGACCTTTTTAATAGTATAATATTGACGATATGAGTTAAAATTTATATAATTTAATTTCATTATTGCTTAACTTTACCTTTTGAATAAGAACGTTTTTTATACAGATGTATGTTGAGACCAACATATTAATGAGCAGTTATTATGAAATATTAATGTAGTTACACGCGTTCTAAATTACATTGTGGTATAAATAACCATTTCTATATTGTTAATTAACAGTAAATGAAAACAGGAAAATATTATAAGAAATGTCTGTACAAAGAAATAATAATTTTATATTGAAGGCAAGCCAAGCATATACAAAATTTAATTCAGAGAATCTATATATCTTTGTAAACAGTTTCAAAATATGATTTCTGGCAGTTACATTATAGAGGAATAAACTAAGAACTGAAATTTTTTCGCTTCCAGTCATCCAGTATTCATAGCAGGACTCAATCTCGAACATATACCGGCGACATTTCCCTTTTTTTCATTATTGCAACGCTTACGCTATCAATAATAATCCATAGAGCTACCAATATACAGGGTTATCAAAAGAGGTATATAATAGACAGTTTTGTCATTTGATTACTCGAAAAGTGTTCGTGATATCAAAATGTAATTAACATGTTTTTATAGATAAATTCATATGGTTTTACTTTGCAAATGATGGGATTTTTTTTACCTGTGTACGTTTCGTCATACGACATATATCAATGCAATAGTCAAATTCGTGACTTCCACGTGATGTCATCATCAACTCAAGAAAATGGAGATTGCCAATTTCGAAGAGGCTGAAAATAGAGGGCTGAAAATTTTATGTCTTGTAGTTCAGTTAGTTTTAAAACATACAATACCTCAAAATTTCAGAAAATTCCATACAGTATTTCTTTCAAAATGCCAATTACGATAATTATTTGATGACATCACATAAAAGTAATGAATTTGACTATTGCATGATATATTGTCGTTAATGTCGTACGACTAAACGTGTAGAGATAGAAAATCCATCACTTGCAAAATAAAACTATATGAATTTCCCAATAAAACCACGTTAATTATGTTTTAGTATCTTGAACAGTTTTCGAGTAATCAAATGACAAAACTGTCTACTTCTTTTATAATAACCCTGTATATTCAGAACTGAATTTAGAGTTTATTCTGTATAATTATATTTCTTGAATACTGATTTCAGAAGTCACATTATAATTACCTGGGTGAATACATGTGAATATGACTGTTGACGGAAGTCACAAAGGCGAGTAAATTTTTAATTATGCAATCTTGAAATAAATAAATCATAAAATCAAAATAAACTAGGAGTCGCAAACAAAATTTTAAGTAACAGACAATTGATCTCACAGGTGAGCACATTATATTATAGCTGTAAATAGGCCAGAATACAAGCCGCGGACTTCAGTTATAAGATACGGGCGACTTCATTTATAAGATACGGAAAGGCACTTTATCATTTCCACTGCATCTTCGGGATTCTCTATCTTATTGATTACTCATTATAATTATATACATAACGTTCTTTTCAAAACATGAAGTCACACTTCATAATATAATTATAGAGAGAGGGAGCTAGAACGGCATACATGAACGTCATAATCAAGTATTGAAAAGAATTACTCATCCCGATATATTTTAACTTTTTCATTGATATAATCCATAAAGGATACTCAAAACGCATTCCTTGAATGCTATAATTATAACACATATCATATTTAATTATACGGGATAAAAGCAGAAGCCCTGTCGTCGTATATATAATGCCATAAAATGACACTTTATCAAATTCTTTATCTGTACAAGTAGTTATATGAAGTAAGTATACGAATATAACATAAAATAAAAATAAATGATGTTAACATTAAACAGTATAGAATATATATAGTGCTTGGTTTATTCTCTCACACAATATATTGGCTGAAACGAGTGAAAAAAGAATATATATAAAACGAATGCCTTCATTGAGAAATTGTCCTCAGTATAAATATAAATATATGAATACTTCTTCATGTAATATATTTTCATATAATATAATTAGTTGCTTCTGTGATACAAAAGTTGTAAAACTACGATAATAAATTTATGAAAGTATAGAAAAACACTAGTGATCCTATGACTTCCTCGCAGTATAACTTAAATTAGGTGCGTTCGTATATACGTTTCCTGTATTCTCATAATTACTAAAAAGGAATTATATTAGGTTTCTCTGGACAATTTTGTTTACAGAATATCCATGAAAAATTCAGATCAATCGACCAGAATTTTTTTACAGCTTTTTTAATTATAATTAACTATAGCACTTCCGGTAAAGATATCAACTTGAATTTAGGCTTAAACTGACAACTTTGTTTGCAGATTACATATAAAAAATTTCAGCCAAATCGGTCTGGCCAGAATGGCTCTGTTACATGCGGACAAGCGAACAGACAGACAAGGCAATTGTAATAAATATTTTAATAATTGTTCAATGTAACGCGGAATTAATCTATATCTATTGTAACATAATTTGTTGATTATAACTTCTCTGTTTCACTGCTGTGAATAAAATTAAATATAAATCTATGATATTTTTTCTTGCAAAATATCATTTAAGGATGAAACAAATTTTGGTATGTGATAATGTTTTTATAATTATTATACTGAAGATCAATGGATAGCTCCGATAGCAGTTCATGAAAATGTTAAGAGCGATTTTATAATGCTTTATTTTAGTATATTATATGTAATAACTGCATCGGGGTCATATTATACACTTCTGTCCAGCATAGATGCTATTTAATTATTTTTTTTAATTCTACGAGACTCTCACGAGCAGGAAGTTTCCCAGCACCGGATTCATGGCACATGCTGGTGATTTTGTTGGCCAGTTTGCACTAATCACATAAATTCAAAATCAGAAATGTAACTCATACGATGGTTTGATAGTACGTTTAGCAGAGGATAAAGTCTCAAAATCAAATGAAAGAACTCCAAAAATGTACAAAAAATTGCATATTATGTATTGTGATCCCAAATTTCCAAAACAGTCTGTTAAAATGATTGTAAAATTTAAAAAATGAAGGTTAAAAATGGAAATTAAATTTGTTCGCACTCTTCAGACATATACTCAAAACACTTCAGAAAAATGCACTCAGATTGTACAGTAAATTATCATTGATAAAGTTTAAATATAATTATGAACATGCTCTTTCTAAATCAGCATATTTTGAGAAACAAAGTCAGTCTGACTTTTTATTGACTGGCCTTTGTATAAAAGAAGTAAACATTTCGTTGAAGCAAGGCAGTCGAGCTAATTGAACGAACTGCTTCAGAAACTATAATAAAATATAAAACATAAGATAAAAATAATTTTTCCCTTTGGTAAATAAAGACAGCAGTATTACCCTGCCGTTTTGGTTTTGTATGATAAATTTGCAAGTTGTGTTTTCGTTTATTATGTGCAGTCATTTATTATCATTTAGTCACTTGTTGTGTGCTTGGATATCCCTATATATAACCTATTTTATATTCATTACACAGTTTTCATTTAATCCATTATAAATAATATTATTAACTTAAATATGTTTCTTTCTGTATTTGAATCAGAGAAGTAATTTCATTTGCCACGAATAAAACAACAATATTATCTCTTTAAAAGCATAAAGAATAATCAGTATGGTCTATATATATGTTTGCCCCATTAAACATTTCCTAAGCTAATTTGTCTGTTTGTGGCGCCAGCAACACGTGCTATTATCAGATTATCTTATCTGACTCCAAGTAAGTAGATTGACACCACGACTATATACCTTACTTATTCTTAGTTCAACTCACTAAACCTTTACTCCATCTCACAATGAGAAAATACTTAATTTTAACCACCTTCGTCAGTACTAAAATCTCCATAAATTAAATGAAGCAAACACAATATCTATTCCAAGTATCACTTCATAACGTATCACATCACTACAAAATGTAAATATTCCACCATCACTCCATCTACTGTGCTGGCAACACTGTACTATTCGGTATGTATTATAATAGTATTTTAGTAGCAAATGGGAGGGAGACCTCTACTTCTCTAATGTTGTACCATTACTGCTCCCTACTCCCGCTCTTTGGTAGTTGAAGTGATATTCCATCACAGTAGTGTGAATTTGGGAAGAAATTAGTTGATTCTTGTGAAGTGGTTTGTGTAGTGTGGATGGTACAAGTGCGAGTTTCTCTTTTTTTAATTTTTTTTATCTCAAGTGTGATAATAAGGTACGAAGTAATTCCACATGTTAATTACTCGCAATGTTTACTACTAAATTGTCACCTCTTGTGTTGAGGGATCCTTGGTGCCCCTTCTATCATCAATAGGGTAGGGGTAGATTTGCTTGCAGATTCTCACTTACACAGTTAGTATACAATTCTCTCAATATTTTTCTAATTCGACATTTCCCTAAATTTTATTTAAATATTTTACATCAGCAAAGAATTTAGCTCTCTTTCAATTATAAACGTTTTTTCCATTTTCTAAATTAAATCTCAATAAGGTTCCCTGCTGGTGCATATCAGTTTTGATTTTGCTAAAGTAACAAAATGATTTTTTCTACTTGCATATTATTGATATTGAAAACTTTCTTCTAGAAGAAAAATGTGTCGTAATTATTTTGTTTTTCTTGCTTAATATTTACTTAAAGACAAGTAAACATTTTTACACTTCCGCTTCAAATCTGTATAAAGACTACAAGTAATCTTCCGTAGTACGAACAATCAAATACTATTAGATGAATTAAATTGTTTGAAGCAGATCTATTAGCTTTTCACGGTGAAACCTACAATATGGCTCAGCCAACATTTCAGCAATGTGAAGTTGGGTTCCGAAAGAAAAAGGGATTACTTCATATATTCTTACGGACAAAATCGGGTTTCTTTAAGAACCTAACTCCATATTGTTGAGTGATCGCGGGGTGTATAGCAAAACTGTACATCTCGCAGAGAAGAGAAGCAATATTTTCCAGGCTAGAGTTCAGCGGAAAAAAATCCGTAATTATAATGAGTCATCTCTCCTGTTTAAGAACTGCATTTCAGATTTAATCCCAAACCAATGTTTATAATTTTATAAAAAAAATATAGTTGTGATAATAGAAAATGAGAAACTGGTTAATTTTATATTATTCTAAAATTGAAGAGTATTTGTGTATATTACCATAACTCTTTATCTTCTTCAATTATAGTATAACATACAGTATCTTGCGTTGAAACGACTTTCATTAAATCATTATAATGCTCAGTAATATTTTAACTGGCATATATTAGGCGTGTGCTTATTGTCCAGAAAGGCAGACCCATCATATACAGTTGATCAAACCAACCCAATGACCCATAGTTGTAAAGTATTGTTTTCGGTGAAATACAAAGGTATATGCTGTAGCAAAAATTAGTTTCAAATCACGTGCGAGTATATTTTCAATCTGTTTGTTTTGCTATTACTCCATTAAATTTAGCAGCAAACCACTTCCATTACTTTATTTTATTTTTTATGACACCTCATTGCCTGAGGGTTCCCTAAATATAAGCTCCGCAACAATTTATTTTCCCGTAAGCTTTTGGTTTTACGTATAACACTAAAGAAAAATATGTTCGTAAATTAATTACAATAATAAATGGTTTATTTGGAATGATGGATTATCAATAGTGCAGCAAAATGATTTTCAAACTATAGGTAATTTCTTTTTAATTATTATTGTCTTATATTGACGGTAACAGATATATATTCACTATTCATATAAACATTATGTAACAGTGTAATGCCAGTAATGGTCTGATATAGGTAGATCGTCTTAGTTGATCGTTTTATTAGTCTTATAGAATGAGAACAATCACGTAATGTATTTGGCATTATTACTATGCATAAGGCATGATTTTAACATTTTGTATTCATTTTATGTACTTGGCTTATAATATTGTTATTCACATAATATTAAGACTAAACAACAGGAAGTTATTATAATTATTTTGGGAATGAATCAGAAATAATTTTATTAGAATGCTTCTTCATCGTTAATTATTTATTACTTATAAGTTAATTAATGTTTTTTGACTATAATAACAATTATTATACATTTGAATACCGGAAAATATATTTTCAATAGGTGGATTCTTGGATTCCGGAAATGCTAAGAATAACAATAATCTATTCCGAAATAATAAAAATGAAATAGTCGCGTCCAGAAACGCACACCTTATCATGTAGTGTAGAATGCATTCACAATTTTACATCTTACGAATATTATGAAGTAAGTAATTTATATTGAGGATCGAAGAAAGAAAATAATGATTTTAAAATCAAAATGATAAAACGCTGTTCTCATTTAGATTACAGCATTAGCAGCAAAAAGCTGCGAGTGGGCAGAAAAAAGCTTCAGCTCCCTTGAACTTTTTGGCGGCCCTCGGCAGCTTGAGTCGCGGTTGTAGTGCAAATAAATCAGCAGTATATACACGGGAGTGCGTATTTTTTAGATGCGACCTGCAGCGAAGCTCAGAAAGCATCTATTGTCCTCGGTATGTCCGTCCTTCTGTCTGTATGTCTGTCTGTCGCGAGAAACAGCTCCTAAACGGCATAAGATAGGTATATAGGGAAGTATATAGAACTCGTTAACCAGTATTGAGGTTAGTAGGCCTACTCAAAATTAGCCCTTGATCATTCATTTTAAGAACTAAAAATATGAAAATTCCAAACTTTATACATAAGCCTGTAAGATAAACATTGTTTTCTAGAATCCTGTCTTCTAGCCAAACAGGAAAACTACAATTATTTTCTGAAGTCAGTTTTTTCACTTATAAAATCCAGAAACGGGACATTTCCCTCTTCGGAAAACCCCAATACAGTCTTATTTTCCGTTTCGACTTTTTGATAACAAAGAAGTTACAAAAATCGCGAAGAGAAAGTTTCGATCTATAACGCGTAAACTCTTTCTTTAGTTAAATTAAAATTAAGAGATTTCAAGAAAATGTCCAGAAAACTCATTGATATCTTTAGCTCTCGTTATTATCACATTCCAATATAGTCATAATCTGATTAATCGTAACGTTATTACTATCACATTGAGGTAATCAATGTTTTTGACAGATGATCCAAAATTTCAAAAACACTTCCTTATTGAACCTCAAGTCTTTAATCAGATAGATGTTGAAAGATGCTGCGACTAAAATCTGTGTTGTAATGTATTAATTTATTATTTAGTTCTACGACGCTTTTATTCCTTGGACTCCTTCGATATTACATAAAATTGAAAGCCATTGACAGATGAATTATGAATATTGTAAGTTTATAAAATCATCTCTATTTTACAAGTTGTTTCTGGAGTAGTATCCTTTATTATATAGATACTGTCGCGTGTTGCCTAATATAGACTCCAAAATCTCATATCTATAAACTGTAATAACTGTGGCAACTGCATGGCAATGAATATTTATATATTTCCGATGGACTGCTCTTATATAGAAAAGTATGCATTTGTCATTTTCCTTCATTGTCGGATAACCAATGAATAATAATGGACTGTGCCATAAAAAAGCATTTAGAGCTCACTTGAACACATCAATAACATGTTAATTATAAATGTGAGCAAAAAATCATGTCTGGAAATAAAATTATTTTCAGAGAATTTATTGAACAACACAAAATTAAGATATTATTTTGTAAGCCCTAATTCAGATAATTACAGAATATATGATTAAAGAAATTAAATGAGATAAAATGAACAGTTTATGTGTTTTATTTATATTTTATTGAAGTTATAAAAATATCAACTTGTTTATATATATATATGTTATATATATGTGTGTGTTCTCAGGAACTGCAAGTCCGATTGAGATGACATTTGATATGGTTGTAGATCTTGGCTCAGATTAGGTTTTTAACATATTAAATAAATGCTAAATTTACCCCGAAATTTTGACCACCACAAAGTGACCTAAAGCACCCCTTGGAATTCACCCTACTGACTTGAAATTTGGCATGCTGGTTGATCTATATTTTAGGCAACTTTTCAGGTAATAATATTTAACATTAATGGATCCCAGAACAGATATTTCAAAATTTTGAATTTAACAGGGAAATGAGCTATTTTCATGTTTATACCCTAAAAATAATGGAACTACAAACCCGATGGACTTAAAATTTTAAATACAGGTAGATTTCGGATCAGAAAAGGTTTTTAGTATACTAGATAACTGCTAAATGGACCCAGAAATTTTAAACCCACAAAAAGTGATTTAAAACACCCCTTGAAATTCACCAGACTGACTTGAAATTAGGCATGATGGTTCATCTCCATTGTAGAGAACTTTTCTACTAATAATATTTACTTTTAATGAACCCAAGAAATAGTTATTCTGAAATGTTGAATTTACTAGGGAATTGAACAGTATTTATGTTTGACTCTAAAAATATTGGAATAACCGAAACTACAAATCCGATGTACTAGAAATTTGTCATGATAGTAGAATTAGGATTCGAGAAGGTACATCTTTTGACATTTTTTAGCAGGTTTACCCTGATTTGCTCGGATGTCAAAAGATATACCTTCTCGAATTCCTTGCAATATTTCGATGAATTTATTCCATCTTTGTCGAGAAAGGATAAATTCATCCGAATATTGCAAGAAAAGCGTATTTTACTGGTGTAAATAACTCAAGAAAACTATGTATTATATTTATATAATTATAGTTTCTTAAACATTTCCCCATATAATGTATCATATAGTAGTTCAAGTCATTTCGAGTTTTTTTTTCTGTTGTTATAATAGCCTATATATAGTATATACTGTATTATAGATGCGAAGTTTTTCTAAATTTTTATATACAGTCCAGTTTTTTAAAGAAAGTGCATTATAATACAACAATATAATAATATAATACTGTACTATTTCTGCTGAATTTATTAAATATGGAAGAGTGAACATTAATAGTACGTATAAGGTGGCATCAGTTATTATACATTATGTTGGAATCATCTATTCCAACAAACTGCAAGAGATATTTACAATATATTGTTATGCCTAAAGTTACCTGATGTGGAATTTCTGAACAGGGAAACTTGTACCTTATGTGACCACGATACCTCTAAAATTCTAAAAAATGAAACCGTTTGAACAGCTTACTGATTTAGAGCCCAAAACCTCTGATTATTGCAAGTTACTGTTGCACTCAATTCCTGCACCCAGATATACATTATACAACACTTGTAAAAGTATTACAATTTTGAAATCAAGAAATTTAATTCACAGTAATGTGAGTTTAGATCCTATATGTCCAAATATAAACCAAGATGTGAGTCAACAAAACCTTTTGAGTATATTTTTCATTCAAATTATAATAAATTGTAATACATTAAGTTTTTAGTTATCTATGATTATTTTACATTTTCGTTGTAAATTCATTATTTTCTAATGTATCCCATTTTTAGATGCGACCTGCAGCGAAGCGTAGAAAGCATCTATTGTCCTCGGTATATGTCCGTCTGTCCGTCCGTCGCGGGAAATAACTTCTAAACGGCTAGAGATAGGTATAGCGAAGTATATAGAAAATTTTCTCAGAATAGTACTGTCATACCACATTTTTATCTTCGAGTCGATCGCTCGAATTTTGACGAATCTGGAGTCGACAAATCCGATAACGGTTGGAGATACGTATAGGGAAGTATATCTTTATTCGGAAGGCGATTTTATACTGATACCAAAAATGATTCGATTTTTAAAAATTTGACCAAAATTCGACGAATATTGGTTCGATCGAAATTTCCGGAATGTCGAGTCGATAAATCCAATAACGACTATATATAGGTATAGGGAAGTATATAGAAAATATTCCCAGAAAAATAATACAAGCTCCCATGTTTATTTTCTAGTCGATCGATCGAACCTTAACGAATGTCGAGTAGATAAATCTGCTAATAGATGACAAGAGATAGGTATCAGGAACTATATATTCATTCGAATTGCAATTTTACCTTGACTCCAAAAATCGCTCACTTTCTTAAATAGACCGACGTTCGACTTATATCGAATCAATAAATCCGATAATAGTTAGAGACAGGTTTAAGAAACTATAAAACACTAACTTGAAAGACAATGTATTCCAGCGCTCGATTTTAACGCTTGCCCGTTTGCCCGGGGCAAGTAAATATCGTGTCGGGCAAGTAAATGATGTTATCAA
>JAQIWE010002760.1:0-12713 GCA_034698565.1 Campodea plusiochaeta | reverse complement strand
GTTAGGTGATTCAAATTTATATAAGAGTTCTTCTACGAAATCTTTCACTGGCAGAAAAACTTATATATAAACATGAAATATAAACATGAATATATATATATATATTATATACATGTATATATATATATATATATATATATTATAATGACCTTCCCAATACTTGGATTTTATCTACGGTTGTAGGATGGAAACCAATAAGAAATAAACACGACATACGAAATGAAATTAAAAGCATATTACTGATATTTTCATTAATTTCAAGTCAAATTTCATACGGGAAAACACTTTCTAACAGAAGAAATGCATTCATTTTCCTGACTATTCCATAAACATCATCAAAATTAGTCATTATCAACACATATTTCAATCCGATTTTCCTGCAACTCAGAAATAAAACTCAATTCCACCAACCTATCGCACAATCGAATCAATTCCATTTCCCCAGAACACCAATATTCCTAAATTCACTTCCGAAAATTAATTTTCCCTCCAGAATAACAATCTCTGCCAGCAAAACTCTCTATTGAAAGCATGTACGTGGAACTTGCCAGGTGTCAATAGTATAAAAACTTGGTGGTTTCCAACATCTACCAAATCCCGGCGCTGAAATCAATAACTGTCATAACCAAACATCCACTCTGCCCTCTGTTAATAGAGAGCAATATTAAAGTGTTCAAAGCACTTCAAAGCGTCCGTTCGTATTTATAGGAGGTGAAATAATTTGAGCGGAAACCGAAATAATCCTCAATTAAAATTGAAAACAGAACAAAAAATGAAACACTCAACTCGAGTTCCAATATGTATTTAAAAGAGTTGCCATATTGATGGGATTAATGAAATATTTCTCCGGGACAAAGCAGTTACCTTAAATAATGAAGTGTAAAATTAACCTAGGTCTTTGTTAATATTTAGATGGTTTTACCCCTTGCGGTTGATATAACAATAAAATAAAAATAAGGGCAGACGTGGGAATCGAGCCCGACGATCTCGCTTACCCGGAGAGCGCCTTACGTTTTTTATTGTTATATCAACCACTAGGGGTAAAACTATCTAAATATTAACAATGTATATTGTCCCCCTTTGTCTTCTCTATTAATACTTTTGAAGCATTTTATGATAAAACTGCTTGTGCTTTCGCATATTATGGATGACGACTGAACCAACTGTTTTTCAACAAACTATAGCATTCCAAAAAACTAGAAACCTCGAATATTTCAACTTTTCAAGTGTCATAATCTGAGTTAATTAGAGAAGATAGTGCTGGGTCGAACATTCAGATTTTATATATAGCTTTTTGAATTTATACTTAGAAAAAGTTGTCAGATTCACGCACTGTTCATTTTGAGTATAGAAAACACGTTAGTTACTATATAAATATTTTGTAAAAAATAATGCAAAACTAAGATATAAATATTTAAGTAATGACAAACCAAAAGATACAGATAAAGCCGAACAAAAGTCGTCCAATTGAAATGTTCACAAGTAAAATTAATTATAATTTCGGCACTTCGAACTTCTCGAATATCTTCGAAACCAGACCACATTTAAAAGGGTGTTTATGACTGTCAATATAGAAATAATAAAAAAAGCAATATTATGATATGAATAAATTAAATATTGAACACACTGACCGAACAATAATCAAATAACTTTTACTAATACTATACTTTGACAAATCATCTGTCCGTAATGGAAGTTCCTGATACATATGATCTCCCTTAATAAACTGTCCATTTTAGTTCTATTATAATTCATATTTTCACATTTGATGAAAAGCTCTTTTGTATGAAGCTTAGAACAATTAAAAACTCCATAATCAATGACTTGGAGGGGAAAGATAATCAATTAAAAAAATTCCATTAAAATTCATCAAGTGCAAAAAAGTTTACCTTTGAAGATAACGAAGATGAAAAATTATAATTTTTTTTTTTTGAAAAGTAGCAATCAGTTTTCTGTTTTTATAGTACTTTGTTGAAAATCTTTTGAAAGTTTTCTCTGAAAATTCACTTACGGTTCATGAATAACGGTAATGATAATTCGTTCTAAAGAGGTGATTAGGATACTAATAATCTTTAAGGCCAATTTGAGTTTTGTATTATAAAGTTACAGTTGGTCTTCAGGGGTTTTATGCGGTTTTGAGTGATACTGGAATTCTATAAAATATACTACTGTTGTGGTATATAGTGGAAATGTTGGAATATTGAAAAACAATAGTGGGGATTTGGAAAACGGATTAGAAAATCGACTTTTCAGTGAATTTAATCTGTTGTACTGTTAAGCTTTTTACAAAAAGGAAAAATATCATTACTGATACTGTATTTGGGATTGATATAGAAAAGAATCAAAAGATGATACTTAAAAGTTTCTGACAAAATCAATACATAAAAAATGGTGTGATATAAAGAATTCATTATTAAAAAGGATAACCTTGATATGTGTAGTACCTTTTTAAATTATTTTTATTATAATTATATTGAGTATATTCATTGTATTTTTTTCACTCGAAAGCTTTTATATTTTGCTATAGCAGCACCCTTGCCATATTTTTTTTCCTTACGGGCATACGTCACTTGGTCATTATTTGGTAATTCAGATGTTATATAAATCTCGTAGAACTGGCCGTTTTTTTAAATAGAGTTTGGGAATTTTAAATGTTTACATTAAAATACATTTTTATGAGAGTTTGCATAACAATATCGCGAGCTTATTTTGGGACTGCTCCGTAAGTTTTATATATTGAGCAAGTGGATAATACAATCAAAGTTGGGACATTTTTATTATTATGTCATTTTATACCGTTATGTCATTTTCTTTTGTTGAAGTTTGAAATTTTGGCTTCACCTCGTTACAGTTGTACAGTCATAGAACATCGGCCCCCTACACTCAATTCAATGAAGCTGAGGTCATTTGAGGTCACCTTCCGTTATTTCAAAAGTCATTAGATGTTCCATATTCGACGGCCAATGCATTTATTCCAACAAAACACAATTGCTAATCGCCATACCAAAGTAATATACCCCATAACAACACACAAAAATTGTTTACTCCAAACCTACTACCTTCCAATACTCAATTATCGATAATAAGACTCTGATTACAAACCTCTCAATTAAATATCCCCATAATATCACAAATCTAACAAACAATGCATCGAACCGGAATAACAGGGCAGCATTATAATACTGATAGAGAAGTATAATAGGATAATGAAATTACTTTCTAGTTGGATTCCAATGCTGTTTGCTAGCATTGGTTGCTAATCATCTGTGAAAACAGTGAAAAACTTTCAGCTTTCATTCGTCTGGATTAGAACAGGCAGACGGAATGGACTTAAAAGGAATTCCAGGGGAGGACTGAGGACGAATAAGTAAATGGAGATTTGGTTGTAGATGTCATCTGTAAGGATTTTTCTTGGTACGAAAATTAGATGTATCGTTAACTTTAAGAGGTATCCCACTGCTTCATATGTATTTTACTGAAAAATATTGTTTAAACGGCGTAGAGGCTATTGAATTGTACATTGGCGCGCGAGGAACGATCACTAACTTTTTCATGGAGAAATTTATAAGAAGATTTGGCCTTCAAAAGAAACTAGTCCAAGAAATAGTCGTGAGTGTACAGCAAGATTCAATTCACATTCTGCACAACCATATTTATATTCCAAAACTAAAGTCTGAAAATATTTAATTGCAATTAATTTGATATTGTTATTCTGTAGCACCTGTCAACTTACTATTATGTAAACAGAGTATGTAAATAAACATATATTCCCTCTCTACGAATGGTTTAATATTTTGATTAAAGTATCTGTTGAACGTCAATTTTCTTTATACATTTGATGAATTGGAGTTATTATGGAAGATTTTACTGAAAATTTTACTGAATTTCTTTTAGAAGTTTATATTTGTTGTCACAGTATTTCCAGTAATTTATATTCATTACGATACACTGTTGGCTTTAAAAGAGTCAACTAAAGTAAAGCAGTAAGTATCAATAAATAATTTTTTGACTTTTATTTTATTCCTAAGTAAACTGAGCTGCTAACCTTATGTAAGAATAAGTGCTGGAATGAAATCTATTAGACATTAGAAAAATAACGACTATTTCACACCAATATAAACCATTACCTTGTGATGTTAAAAAACAGAGAATAGATTCGTTTCTGAATAATACACACAATTAACTCGTTATCATTATTTTCTTATTTACGATTCACTTTTTTAAGACTTTCAGAACTAACATACTCTTCCTCCAACCTCCACTCCTTAGCATGCCCCTGTTCCCCATCCATTCACTCAATCTCTCCCAGCATGCCCTACATATTCCCTGTTTAATCCAACAAACGAGCAGCACGCTCTATTCACACATCTAACAATTTCCTTCTTATTTCCAGCACTTCTCTTTTGGCGCGAAAGTAATAAAAGTTTTGCGCGGGAAAATATACAGCGGGAGTATAGTGTACGTTCATCTGCAACTAAGTGGCTTTATCGTCTGCTTATGAAAGGGTTGCTTGAAAATTAATTAAAAACTTTGTCATTCTGATGCCTGACGGTTATGATTCACTTTTCAAAGGAAGGTTTTTTATGTGTTTGGAGTATTTTGTTTCTTTTCTGGAGAAAGGAGAAGTGAAATTAGGGGTGGCCATCTTGAATTACGGGCAAGGATGCTGGAAATATAGTTAGAATGCTTAACATAATTTGCTTCAAGAATTTTAGTACTAATACATTCCAATACTTTTGTCTGGTAAATTCAGTAAATTAGTTATCAGAAAATTTATTTGCTTGAAGAGGACATTACTTGATAAACACTATATAGTTGCACTTCATAATATCACCTATATATGTAGTAACATACACTATTAATATGAATAATTATGCAGATACGCAGAACTGATTTTAAAGGCATTGTTAAATTCATTTGAATTATTGATACTGTACCACAGGTTAAAACTATGACGGAAATGTCAGAAATCATTGACAGAAAGTTCTCTTACCATAAGTAATGTACATGTAACTGAGACATAAGAAAAATGAGCTATTTCTTATTGAATTTGTACTCCAATTATATAACATTTTTTATACAAAGCATTCCTAGTACACTTTCTTGAAATGGAAAGTTAGAAAACTGATATCCATTTGTGTATCATAATTTGATTTTGACCAACATAATATTTTGTTTCAAAATTACTGACACAAACTAAAACATCATTTTGCTAGAAGATCAGTATCATCCACTTCCAAATTATCTTGGATAATTATTTTCTGACCATCCTACCTCCTCCAAAAATTTTCCCACCCCTGTCATTCATTCCCCCTACTTCTCTTAAACACAAAATTCCATTTTTTTCCTCGGAATTCCAAACAAACACACACACTTCAACCTATACCAACGTTATGGGACATTGCTTTTTATTTATACAAAAAAGTCATTCCTTTGCCTCGTCTAGAAATTTCTTTTATCCTTTGCAAGACTGAAAGAAGAAAATTATATTACGTCTTTGGCATGTTATGAGGACGATCGTCGACATTGCAATTTCTTCTGTAGAAAATGGAGAAACGTTTATTTATTTTTTATTACTATGCATATATATAGAGGAATGTTATTTATCTTTGTTTCATAAAGTATATGTTGCTTGAAGGTTGAAACGTGGAACTGTTGCAAATGCAAGGGAACAGGTTTAATCAATAAGGAAAGTTTTATTTTTATGGAAATTCATTGTTTTCATTTATAGGTATGTGATGTATAAAGATGGGTACTGTATGTACTTTATAAAGATGTGTACTGTATATTAAAACACTTAACTATTTCCTAAAATATCATTATGACACAATTGTAGAAAAAGTGTTCTTTGGATGAATTAGTGTGATTACTTACAATAAACGTTGTCCATCGTTATGCACAGTCAATATCTGCTTTGGAAACTCTTCTTTCTTTAGCCCCTAAATGGCTTGTTCAGATTCCCACTTTATAACCATGTAAATGTAACTGATAATAATTTATTACTTGTTTCGTTAATAGAAAATAACGCTATGCGAAATTCTTCAAGGTGAGGATATTATACTGTTAACCTGTTAACAATCAAAGATGAGCAAATGTCGCAGTATTAATCCAATTATATATCCACGGCTGATTTTCATCATGGGTACACAAACACTGAGAACTTCTTCCACTGTTTATACTATAAACTATTCTAAGTACTTGACAGAGTCATATACATCATTCTTTAAAATATAAATACCATTCAAATCATGCTAACAAACATATTCTCAAACCCTAGCATGCTGGTGTGTTGAGTTCTCTTTGACAAAAAAAACTATCAATACGACAAACAATTTTTATCAAACTCACTATATATACCATTGCATGTTCAAATCACCACCCTCATCAACTTCTAATAAACTTGAGAACTACAATTAAAGAAAATACCTCCCCCCACGTTACAATACAACACAAGACCTTTTCCAATAATTAATGTATCCTTAGCGTGTATAACTAATTCTATAACGCAGTAATCGGAAGTCATATGTTTCACTGATGTATTGCCCTTTTAATTATTATGTTTTTATTCCCCTTTGCTGTCACCGATAAGAGTAAATTAATCGTAAGTACAATGCTATCTTTGAAAAGTGTCATGGGAGAAAGGGATAAGAAATATGGAATTTCTTGTAAACTCAGTTGAATTAATCAAAGTGTTCAGCATTGTGTTTGGTTTCTTCTATAGAGTTCTGATGATATTTTATACTTTTTTGAGTTCAGTTATTGAGAAGCAAACACTAGATTGTTTGCGTAATTGTATCTAAATTCCCTGAGATTTTCTTCCTGAACTTTCCTGATAATTATCTGTAAAGCAGAATGAAAAATTAAAAAAGCATTTTTTTTTTCAGAATCAAAATTTAGGAAATACAAAAAAAACATGCTGTATATGCTTATCTTAAACCTGTATTTTTTTAGCGGGAAGTCATCTTTTCCAACACACATATCCCGTATTACATTCTTTGTTCTCTATTGTATTCGCTTTCCCTAGAGACCGATAAGCTGTGTGGAAAAAATACCTTCCTGCAGGAAAAAAATTCCCCTTAAGAAATGGTTTGCACTCCAACTTATAAGTTCATGCAAATGAACATCTAAATATTTAAGTTCAGTGTAAAATGACAAAACCTAAAATTATAACAATCTATTGGAAACACCAGTAAAGGAATGGCCGAATTAAGGTATGCAACAAATTTTCGCAGCAGGCATATTGTTCAAGACTTAATATATTCCCCCTATATGATTGACCAACTGACCTCTCTTAAATTAACTATTAAAGTAAAGCTCAGTTTAGAAAAACACTAAGTTTTCCCATTCAAAAGAAATATCTGCTTTTACAACTCTTATCATTATAAGTTTAAATAAAAATAAACGCTGTAACTACGACGCAATTCATTAATACCATTATAAATATAACGGCTATTTCCCAAAGGCCAAAGCCTTAACCTACCACAAAGGTAAAAAAAAATCCTAAATAAGAAAATACCACGTCTTTTTGTATAGTATAACAACCTACATTTTATTTTTCGTTTTCCATTGAGCGTATACACCGGATATCGCCATCCAAACCACAGTACAGTGTTGCATTATCTACTCTACACTCTTTTGTAGTAGAAGTAGATAACGAAACAACCCTTTCCATCTTCTTGACGGCGCGAGAATTTGTTTATTTGTACGTGGCGGCTGCAAGAGATGGTTGGATACTCGAGTTAACTTTGAAGATGATGTTATTTTCTTCGATTTATTTTTGCTGAAAGAATATTCTATTCTTTAATAGAGAATAAAATGAATGATGAGTTTTGAATGATCATATTTCAGTTGCTGAATTTCTCAGAGAAAGCACTTATTAGCAGCATTCGAATTTTGTTTATACAATTCATTACAACAAAGTATTTAATTTAGAAAAAAATGTTAAGTGAACAAAGAATATTATACAAATTACTTCCTTCTGAATTAATTTCCTTTTTCTAAATTTAACATACAGTCACTGTGCAAAAAAAAAAAAACATTTTAAATCATAAAAATAAATCACTTAAGTTTGAGTTTCAGACTAGAAACACATTCGACAAAATGTTCGAATATAATTGCAATTGAAATGAAACAAGAGTTAACTGAAGAAATCCAATAATATTACATATTTTTAGATTACTCCGGCAGTATTCATGGTCCTATTTCGCAAACATGTTCTTATACCCATTTCTAATATAACATTTTTACAACGGCGTTTCTGTCAAATTCTTCGGCGGCTGATTCACACATACTTTTCACCAAACGGAGGCTGTAGTACCTTCCACCTAGAGCAACTACAGCAGTAGATAACGAAGCCACTCTTTTCCACTCTGCCTGCAGTTCCCCCAGGCATAGAAGGAAATGAATACAAGACACTCTTTGTATGCTGCCTACAACATACTACACTCTACACGAGTTACAGGCATTGGATTTCCCTTCTGAGACACTACCTGTGAATATTTAATACGCACATACTGTGGACATTATTACTTTGTTACGCCGTTATCAACAAAGGAATTTGATAGTGTTTTAATACAAGGATTTGTGTTTGAGTGTGTGATTATAAGATTTAAGAAAGTTTGGTTAACTGCAGCTAAATTGATTTTTCTGATATTATAACATTATATTAGTCTTCTTGATATAAATAACTCATATTATTTTTCTTATCTCCCATAAATCACAGGTTGTGGAGATATTCACCTTAGAAAATACGGGAAAACAAGCTGTAAGGTAGCGGAGGCCCAAAACAAGACAACTGCTGATATAATTATGAATAAAATGATTAATTTACATTATTTTTAAGTGAGTTTTGCTACTACTTAATAGATATGTGTTCTGATATGTGTTTTTCAGCGAATAATTTGCATATTTTCGCAAGGTATAGCAAAATTATGCAGGTCGATTTGTGCTGCCTTGTGGAAAATCTATCGACTATATAAACAGAAATATCTCTTGATCCGTTGGCCGGAAATTCATTATCTGCAGGTAACCTTTTAAGGTTTAGTTAGGGTGAAGAATTGAACGATTTGTGATAATGGCTATTTAGATCTGTCGCAATTAATGAAGTTCTGTTACAGGAAAACATTACAATTAAATATTGGTGCATAGAAACTATAGTGGCTAATTATTATCTTTATTTGTTAAGTTGGAAGTTTTGGGGTTTATTCTCACCAAGCAATAGACATGGTTTACGGCAGTTGTTTTGCCTCTTTAAGGCTCATCAGTTATACTTGTCCCAGGACCTATATGATACATATAATGAGTATCACTTATTATTTTTGCTTCACAATATTATAAATAATTGTATATAAGCTATATTTAAGATATTATGTCAGATCATTCCTGGGACACGTATAACTGACGAGCCTTTAAGAAGCGAAACAGCTGTCATAATTATGCTATGACTGTTCCTTCGTGAGATGACCATAAACCCGAAACTTCTAACTTCACAAATTACAATTGAAAGTAACAGTGCAATATTATAGATCAATTATTTTTATTGTAATTCTGACATTTTATAGAATTAACATGAAATAATGTCAGTAAAGAATCTGAGTTTTATTTCACTGATTATTACGCTGATATGCCGCCTTCTCTGAAAATTTCAAAAAGAATCCCTGATCGTATCATACATATTTTTATTTTTATAAACAGTTCATTAGTCTTCAAGAAAATAATTTGTCTAAAGTTTGCATCTTGTTAACAAGTCTTTTTTTAACTTTCTGCTTATATTTGCTAATTACATAAAGAGAATAATTCCCTTTCTCTGGAAGTTGATAAAATATTCTATACTGGAAAATTGACATATCTGGAATGGACACCACGATCGAATCTGTTTAAAAGTGATGTGACAGGTCAGAAAATGTCAATTTTGTGTATAATAAAACGATGAAATAAAAGTATACTAGACATTCTCTTCGCTGAAGACAGTACTTTGGAAAATTGCAAAATGAGTTAAAGGGGTATTTTTTTACTGCGGGAAGCCATCTTTTCCAACACAGCTTAACGGTCTCTATGGAAAGCGAGTACGGTAGAGAACAAACAAAGTAAAACGGGTTGTGTGTTGGAAAAATGGCTTCCAGCTGAAAAAAATACAGGGTTAATATTATTTTTTCTTCCGTGACTGAGAATAAACACTTTGCTGGTAATTTGGCTCCGTAATTTCCAATAATAGTTTGAGTGAATAATTAAACTATTTTCTGTTTCTCATAAGCATAGCAAAAGTATTAATAATAATAAACTTGCTTTATTTTTTGTAGCACAGTGTTAATACAGAGTTGTCCTGAACTACATTCACTTGAATAAAAGTGTATATTATAAACTTTGAACAAAAATATGAAACAAGAAAATAATAGTATTTCCAGGTATGTATACAATAATTTTAATAGGTTATAGTTGAAAAAAGAAATTAGACTGAGCAATGTGATATTTTATCTAATCACTTACTGTGCCAAAAATTGATCTTAAACGTATAGAAGTACAAAAAACAGTGATGTTAATCATTTCATTTACATATTGAATAAGATTTAAGATACTTCTTGGGTCTGGCCACTTATAAGAAACAAACGAATTAGCTTCAGGATGTTATGGGCATACGACGATTTCGGCCCCACATAAGAATACATGTGGGACTAATATCGTAGTGGTGCATATTATGGTAACACTACGATTTAGGTCCCACATTAAATCAAGTTAGTAAGTCAGGGTATGTTAGGTCAGATTCAGAAGGTTGGTCATGTAGGGTTTTGAGCATACTTAGTGTAAAATGTAAACATCTTGTATTTTGTGAATCTTTTCAAACTTTTATTGTACAGTTGATAAAGCCGTTTTATTAATAAAGGTGAAATGAAGCTAATTCGTTTGTTTCTTATAAGTGGCCAAACCCAAGAAGTATCTTAAACACGAATACGTCACTTAATCTCCGTACGAGCATATTCTATAAATTAATGTTTACAATGATTAGTAGGTTTTGCGCCTTCTGTTCTTGAGTTAAAAAAACAATCCCCTTTCAAGTTATTTTAGATAAACGAACTTTATTTCTTTTATCTTAATATGCCTGTGATGAAGAAATACTCTTCTCTGTAGGCTAGTTAAAAATATCTAAACATACTTATTTTAAAAATAAATATTATTTATATTTTCAAACCTGTATTTGGCTGCATTCGCCAAATGATTCAGTCAGTGAAAGACGAAACATCTGAAATGATCACTAACTGGAAAACAAGAGACTATAATTTCCAAAATTCTGAATGAAAACACCTGTCCAGTTAGAACACTAACTATGATGCAGTATGTACAACAGAATACGATTATCCAATCTTATATCAAATATTTCTTTAATACTCATGGGTGGAAAATGTTCCATTCATTCCTGGTAACGTGATTTTACCAAAAATTTTGTTCCCGATGATAATTATCGACTTTTCAATTTCTTCCCGATCGTCAATGACAAGGACATCCTATAACTAGTGTTTCCATTGGGTAGCCTTTTTTTATTTTGGGTAACGCGTAGAACTTCCGGGAATTACTACCCGAAAACAGCGAAAAATTACTTTGAAAACGGGAAAAAAAGAAAATATGTTGGCGAAAACGAAAAAAAGGTAAGGAATAAGCTAAATCTTTTCCAGCGTGTACGTATTTATAAATGATTGCTGTATTTCTAAATGAATAGACTAAAAGATTGCCGAAAAAAATAATTAGACAAAAATTATTATTATTCTTTTTTTTTTAGTTTCTCTTTTTTACAATTTCGTCCCTGATGGCAGAGATCCATTCCCGGTAATTATATTACCAGATTACCGCACATTTTCCACCCATGTTAATACTTAATTTTAACATTCACGGAAAACCCTAAAATCAACGAAAACCAATTATAAATTCGATCTCACCTTGCATATGATACTTGGTAACCACAGCACCTAGCTCCCCTTGTAGTTCTAACAGCGCACCAAAATCAGTAACAGCTTTCACAGTTCCTTTTACTACATCACCAATATGTAGTTTAGATAGATGTTGCAACTCTGTATTGTCTTGTGTTGACAGGCAGTATTTACGACCAATCAGAGAGAGCTCGGAGAGGTAGGTAGAGATCGTGGATGGGGTGATCTGGAAATTAAATTATTTGTTCCGTGGGATTCTCTCTTTAAATTTATGAAGTTCTTGAAAGACTTATTGTATGATAAAAGTATGGTATCATGCTTTTTTAATTTTACTTCTGTAAAATCTTTTAAAATTTCCTGGGCTATGGTATTTTAATTTGTATGATTTCAAAATTATATAGTCTCGGATAGTGTTTCATCTAGAATTTTTCGGGGGCAGGGCGCATTCTGATTAAAGTGGATGCATTTTTACGTAAAGACAATTGCCCGGGCACTTAAAATGGTAGTTGTATAAATGTTTCACTGACATTTTTTAACATTTATTCCTCAATTATAGAGTGATTTTAATGATTTATACGCCATTTGAAAGATCACATCAAGACTTTTAAAATGATGTGTATAATGACTATATTTCTTTGGTATTTCCGTGAATAAACGATTTTGAAACCTGGGTGTGATTATTATAGCACAAGGGCGCCATGAAAGTAGGACTGGGTGTCCTAGAGGTAGGGCAGGGCGCTGCTCCCTTCTAAAACGCTCTAGATGAGACACTAATTGTGTTTGTCGATTTTTATG
>JAQIWE010002759.1:0-12714 GCA_034698565.1 Campodea plusiochaeta | reverse complement strand
ATCCACTTTGCATTATCATTATGGTTAGCGTTATTAGACCATATTGAAGACCAGTATTTTGTGATTTCCTGTGCATTTGGAACCTGAGTTCCATCATCAGGTTCTCTGGTCTTATTCATGTTTTTATAAAATGATTTTTCGTTATTGGAGAAAAGTCTGTTATCATCTTTTCTGCGGGCACTTTTTGTATACCGCGCTAATCTATGAGATTTAACTGATAACTTTTGTTTCAAGGTGTCAATATATTCTGTTATATGTCTGTTATGGTTTTCATGTTTTGAGTGAGTTTTGATTCTCATGAAGATTCTTTTAACATGCGTAAGAAGTCTATTAGATCTATTTCCATTACTATATTGCATTAGCCGGCCAAGATCATTTCTAATCTCTTCAATCTGTTGTTCTAAACGTCTTCTCCATGTTGGAATAAACTTCTTGTTGCTACGTTCAGTGTTGCATGGTCTTGTTTTCAAGCCTAAATACCTGACTATGGCAACCGCTGAAGTGTAGACTAGTGTGTTAATGTCTGTTAAGGTAAGATCTTCATTTATATGTTTTGGTAGTATCTGGTCGTTCATTAATTGCGATGCAATTTTCAATTTGGCTGATGGTTTTAACTTTGGTAGCGTGTGTCTAAATGTGGGATCCATCCCATCAAATTGCAGCATAGCCAAATGCATATTTTCTGATAGTTGGTTAATTATTATAGCAGTGTTTGAAACAATTTCTTCCTTTTCTATTGCTTTAGCGGTCTCTTCAGTATCATGATCTGTATACGTTGGTTGAATTGTGATAGGTTGTATGTTTTCCATAGATCTGTTCAAGATATCTGGGACTATTTCATTTATAGATTGCTCAAAATTTGTAGATTGTTGTTTGGCAAGGTAGTCTGCTACTTCAGTTCTCAATTTATTTAATGTTGTTTCTGGTATTAAGTTATTTTTCAGTATTACACGTTTTTTTTTATTATTATTATTATTATTATTATTACAATTTATTATCCATTTTCACTAACCAAAAGTTTTTCTCTTTTTTTCAGCTACAGAACGTCAAGGTCAGAGCCCCGCTGATTTCCTTCATGATTTGTTTGCTGGTAAAGATGACAATCAGCATAAAAATGATGATCATCAGTCAAATGATTATTTTTGTTCAAGGAATGTTGATATTGCTTTAATTGTTATTGCTACATGCAGTACTACAGCTTTATTCGTTCTGCTCATTGGGATAGGAGTAAGTAAAATAATAATTGCAAGTAGATCACAATAACTGGTATAGATAAGTTCACGATATAATTTACATTTTTGTCTGATTCTGTTCGTTTGATTCACCATTTTAAAGAGCCATCAAAATTCATTAGGACATTTCAGTTTCGAGTTCCTGCTGAAGTTTTTCTTTATATTATAAATAACTGTAAACATTCCTAGGAATTTTTTAAATTATTTATTACAAGAATAATCTCGTCTTTTACTTTACTTTTGTATATATATTTCAGTAATGTAAGCGTAATAATAATTTTATTATAGTGCTATTATTAAAGAAATGTGTGTATTATGATCCTTCATAGTGCTAGTTAATCAGAATGTGCTGAACAACCTAGCGAATTTAAAGACACAGTAAATAAATTTGTATTTCTTTAATTAAACACAAATTGTCATACTTGATTCCTTGTGCCAAATGACAAATACCAGCAGGCCGACATTACAGCATATGGGCATAGATGTATCACAGATGCAACATGCTATACGTATTTAAATTTAGTTAGAAAGAAATAATTTTATTTAAAGAGACATGATTTATTAATGAAATTGATATGAAAAATGAGACACATAATTTTGGAATTATATCAATTTTTTTTTATTTCAATTGAGTATATACAAGAAGGCGTTTTTATAATATTCTTAATACAATAACTTTTACTGAAGTAAGCTAAATTAATGTAACTTCTAAATTTTTTTCCAGGTATATTTTTGCAGAAAACCACGCAGATTCACCGAAAGTGGTTCTGCAAGCTACAACCCATCATTGAGAAATGCAAGTATAACATTACGAAACGTTGAAACAAAACCGTCTGAATCGTCCTTCATACGAAACCACAGATTATTTTTCAACGGTAATACCGATTCGGCTGTATCGGATCCTGAATATATGTCGATTAAAACCGGAAGTATGATGCATGTTTATGACGATATCGAGGAAGATGAAAGAGTTCCAACTTCCGGTCATGGTTTTCGAAAACCTGACATTCTCGTGAAAGATGTAAAAAATACTTTGTATAAACCCAATGTTGTTAATCATATTTGAATGTTATTAAATGGTTTTATTTTTATATATCTCTTTCTTATCTTTAAAAATATTATTATATTGTTTCAAAATAGGTTCTCTATTATTTTGAGATATGTTTTTTTTAATTTGGAAACATTAAATTGATCAATGGGACCACGTTATTCCATACTGTACATCTGCATGTAAATAAATTGAAATGAAATTTTACAGCCCAGGCCCCGAGTTATAAATGAAATGTTTTTAACTGACTACTTTGCATTGGAAAAATAAATTAAGAAAAAGAAAAATTTCGGCTCAAGTGGGACAGAAAAATTTGTCGGATTTAATAGCCCAGTTTGTAGAGCACGGTTCTGGATATACCGAGGTCGTGGGTTCGAGTCCCACTTGAGCCGATTTTTTTTTTCTTGTTTTTAATTTATTTTTGCAATGCAAAGTAGTCAGTTAAAAACATTTCATTTATAATTTAGTTTGAACGTTTTCTGTAAATTTGAAACACTTAAAATCAGTTCCCATTATTGTGTTATTTTCCAGAATACAGAGAGTCACATCAAGTAAACAAACATTTTCTTGTTTTCTTTTGAAATGAATATAATTAAACATTTATTATAAAATATATAATGCATCTATAGCTTTACCTATGTTTCATATCAAATGCATTATTTAACTCTGAATTGTTTTAATGTTGAATTATTTAAAGACGTTTGACTTTTTTTCATGCGGAAAGAGTAAATTTAAGTACAGTAATATTTTGCAATAGCAATTGCATTACAGGAATGAAATTAATATAATAGTATGGCCTAATCATAACCCCTACCACCAAAATTTGCGAAACTTCGTTATTCTATATGAAGCAAATTTTGTGAGTTAAATATAAATGGTGGCGAAAAATACTCAAAGTCAATAACAAAAATACGTAAACTAAGCACACAGCTAGAAATTATGTATTGATCAAGGTATAATTACTTGAAAATCAATACCAAAGTGAAGGATAAAACAACTGCTATCTTTCCAGAATATCATCTTAATACATACAAGTAGGTCTATGGACAATAAATAAAATATCTCCATATATTTATTATTAGAATAACTGAGTTTTCTTTCTCAGTTTAAATTTTGTAAATTAATTTTATCCTAATTTTTCTCCAGTAATAATGAGATTTTTTTAAACTTCTATGATCAGTAAGAATAATAAAATATTATTATGTGATGTTAACTGCTGATAATAATAATAATAATTAATACAGAAACCAGTTCAGCACATAAGAACCAACTACTTCATTTGGCAGCTTTAATTATGCAAAGCTTAATAAAGTACTTTGCCCCACACCATTAACATTAAGTAAGTTTATCATTTAGGTTTTATTTCCTATATGTATATTTTCATTGAAGTTTAATGCAATTTAGAAACAAACTCGTCAGGTAAGTAAATTCCAAAGTAACATCGCACAGCGTTAATTCTCTGACGTATAATTCCACTATCATCTGACTTACCCTTTAACCGCTTATCCTTTCCATCGGGACCTTTATCTCCATATTCGTCATGACTGTTGCTTTCGTAAGATGGATTATTTTCGTTTTCAGTTTCTGACGATTTTGTTGACGATTTGTTTTTGTCTCCCGATTCGAGGTCAACGTCGATTCGAAGTTCAGGGAGGCTTTCGTTATCGGAGTCGACTTGTGGTAATTGAAGCCGGAGTTCTGGGGAGTCGCAAATATCATTTAAGTCTGGCATGGAGTACGAATTTGAACGAACAAATTCCGCGCTGGTTGGTTCTTCCAATGAATCGCAGTTCGTTGTTTGTTTGCTACATTCCTTCTCTTCAACCTTTTCTTTCGTGTTTTCTGTACTATTCTCAGTTGTATTATCTTGATTTTCTGGTTCGTGTTCTTTCTGAGCACATTCGATGTTTTCTTCTTTCTTTTCATCCGCATGAGAAGCCGGTATTGGTGGTTGTGAATCTTCATCATCGGCTGATATCACATGATTTTCTTCTTTCTCTATTTGAACGTCTTCACTTTCATCATTCTTTAGTAGTTCTTCATTTTTAGTTTCCTTGTCATTATCTAATACAATATCAACTAAGACTTCTTCAGTTGTTTGCACATCACATACTTCTTGAGCTTCCATTACTTTATCTTTTTCTGAAAATGCAAGGTTATCGCTTTCTTTTACATTTACTGAAATTGGTGATCTTTTTTCATATTTGCTACTATGCCTTCTTTTTCTGTCGTGTTTCTTGTGATCTTTCTTATGCTTTTGATCATTCTTTTCTGTTTTCGTTTTGTACTCGTGACTTTTTGATTTCGTTTTTTCATTCTTATCTTCTGATGATGATTTTTCTTCATCTATGCTCCCCCGTACACTTGGCATTCTTGATATATTTTTATCTGAATTGTTCGGTGGATCTTCCGACATAATTCTGACTTTCCTAGGCCGCCCAACTGGTCTTTTCTGTACTACTGGTATCGGCATTTCATCACTTGAAGAATTAGAATTGTTTGTAATTTTTATTTTTAAAGGATTGCTTCCGTCTGAAAGTTTCATTTGCAAGTTCTTTGACTTCTGTTCTCGTTTTCGATCGGGGAAGAAACTGAATGGTTCATAGTTATCTTCCATGATGGATTTCCTTTTCTTGGGTATTTTTGATTTCGAATGAATATCTGAATCTGTTTTCACACAAAGCTCAGGATTGTCGTAAATAGGGTGCTTCTTAAATTTCGTTGTCGAACGCTGAACTTCATAAGGTTCTGCACTGTCACCATTTCGAACTGGACTTTTCTGGCATTTCTTCAGAGTTAGTTTAGTAACTTCGCCCATTTGCACGTAAGCATCAACAGAATGTCGATTAGAACCTCTGGAAACTCTTCTGTGGTGATATGATAGCGAATTTCTTCGCAATCTTCTTTCTCTTGATAGTCTTTCGGAATACATTGAATGACGCCTCTTTTTCTGACCTTGTAGTAAAGCTTGAATCTCATTATCACTTTCTTTTAGTTTATCTAACAGTATTTTACCTTCATCTTTTCTTACACTGCTTGGAGAATTAGTAGCCGAGATTAAACCGGCAATCGGAAAATCAAAGATATCTTCCACATCCGGCTTTGGTTTTTCAATAATTTCTCTCTGTGGACTGTCTTGTTGGATGGAATCGAAGGGATCTTTTTCATCCAACAAGGGAGTAGGTACTGACTGATCTGCTAGTTCTGTTTCAGCATCTGATATTTGATCACACGTATCATTTGATTGTAAAATTAAATCACTGTAACTTGGAACAGTAACACGATGGTAATTTAAAATCTCAGGTGACATACTTTCAGTCGATGTTGCTACATTTTGATTAATTTCTTTTGAGGGAGTTTGCAAATTTATTTGTTCAAATTCTCCGCTTGGCTTTGGAATTTCTTCAGTAGAGTTTTTCGTATTCTCAGGAACAGACTCTTTCTTTTGCTTTGAATTATAACCATCTTCTTCTTCTATCTCCTTTCCACTTATTTTCTCTTTTTGAGGAACAAGAGACACATCATCTATCTCATCATTATCAATATCAGACATTGTGGGTTCACTAGTTGTAATAGATTTTACTGCATCTTCTAATTCTTCATTTTGTTGAACTTGTACATTTTCACGTGTCTCCTTTGGCACTTCAGTTTCCTCTTGAGCTTTTATTTCTTTGGGCGGTGACTCTTCAAACATTGCTTGCAACTGTGAAGATATTGGTGTCAAAGATCTTGGTTTATCTGGTGTTGCAGATCTAGAGGAAATCGGTGATTCTGGTTTAGAGGTTACTGGTGTTGATGGTCTTGGACTAACTGGCTTTTTAGTACTAGGGGAAGGTGTTGCACGTTCTGGCGAAGATGGTATTAAAGATGTAGTAGTGATTACTGGTATTGCAGGCTCTGGGGAAATTGGTGATGCAGGTCTCGGTGTAATAGATGGGGACTTAGATATAACAGTTGCAGGAGTAACAGACTTTTCCGGTCTTGGAGTAACTGGTGTTTCTGGTCTAGAAGTAAAAGTTAAAGGTGTACTTGGTGTTTCAGGTCTAGAGGTAGTAATTGACGTTGCAGGACTAAATAAAGCAGGAGAATTAACTTTTACTTCCTCTTGAAGTTGCGTTATTTGAGTTTCGCTCTTCTTATGCAATGTTTGATTTTCAGCTGGGTCTTCTGCTGATTGATTTTCAGCTTGGACTTCTGGTGTTCCAGTTTCAGCTGGGACCTCTGATGTTTGATTTTCAGCTTGGACTTCTGGTGTTCCAGTTTCAGCTGGAACCTCTGATGTTTGATTTTCAGCTGGGACGTCTGAAGATTGATTTTCGACTGAATCTTCTGAAGACTTAGCTGGGACATCTGAAGATTGATTTTCGATTGAGTCTTCTGAAAACTGATTGTCAGTTGCGACTTCAGGAGATTTGTTTAGAGCTGATTTTTCCAATATTTGATTTTTATCAGCATCAGGTGTTGCAGTTCTTTCAGGAGCAGGGGTATGCAATGGTGAGCGGGTAACAGGTGTCTGCGGTCTTGGCACTATTGTTGTTAGAGACTGAATAACAGCTTGCTCTTGAATGGGACTCTGCGGTCGTTGTACAACTGGTGATGGTGGTCTCCTTCTTGGTGCGAATTGAATCACACAAACTCTGACTGGTTGAGGAGGAGGTTTTGACGGTGATATTACTTTATCTACAGTTTCTGGTGCAGAATCAGGTACTTTAGGTTCAATATTAGCCTCTATTGTTTCAGTGGTAGATTTTTGATGTTCAGAAGGTTCTTCTGATTGTGCCTTTGTCATTTCTGGTTCAACATTCACTTCTGTTTCAACACGCTCTTTCTCTGATTCCAATTGCTCTTCTGGCTCAATATGCTTTTCTTCTGGTTCAGCACTGAATTCATTTTCAATATTAAATTCACGTTCCACATTGGATTCTCCGTGTTTGTCATTTGCTTCTTCAATTTCTACACGGAGTTCTTCTGGTTCATCATTAGTGGGAACAGGAACTACTGGTTGAATAATAGGTGCTTCTTGATCAATTACAGGTGCTTCCTGATCAATTACAGGTGCTTCTTGATCAATTACAGGTGCTTCCTGATCAATTACGGGTGCTTCTGTGTCATCTGAAGATGATTCTATCCTGTTATCTGTTTCTGCACACCCACGCAATACCTCTGCTTGCAGTACAGGAGGACTTCGCATTGGACTGATTATATTTTCATTACGCTCATTTTCATGTTTGTCTTCATCAGAGCAAGTAACATCTCGTAACGAACCATTTTCAGTCCCACGCGATTGGTTGTGATTCATTGATTGTATTTCAGTTTCTAGGATTTCTTTTCGATCCATTCTGTTTATGGACGATGAACCGGCATCATCATCGTCAGAGGTATTACCGTTGATTGGTTCTCTTAGTTGACTTTCGATTATCCTTCCGTTCATAAAATCATCATATTCTCGAGTATTACTAGCACTTTCATTCTGATAGCAATATTCGGGCTCTCTTTCTGTGTAATCGTGAAGGATACTTTGAGAACTGCAACCAACAGATTCGAACTCGGTATAACTGTAGCGTGGAATGCTTACGCCAGTTTCTTCGTAGCGCGGAGTTGCACTGCGACTAGTATCACTGTCAGGATCATCGAAATGCGGAACAAAATGTCTGGGCGTTCTCGCCGTAGCGTCGCGGATATTGCTCCTCAGCATCTCCCATTCAGTATCAGTAAGAGTACGACGCGGTGTTCTCGCACCTGCACCTGGTACTGAGCTAATTTCTTCGACTATACTCGTGTGATACTTCCCGTCAGCAGTTTTGAGCATTTTACCAGTTCTTTTTTCTAAATCTTCTAACTTAAAAAGAACGACTGTTGGATTTGTATTATCACGTAAATCAAAATTTGGCATTGGTGTGATTTCATTCTCCCCACTACTGGAGCACGGATCAGACGATTCTTGTAACTCATAAATGTCTTTGTTTGATTTCTTTTTTCCACTTTCGTTACCAACTTGGACTTTCTTTAGCTTCAAAGGTTTTATACTTTGATTATTTTGAACGCCTTGTTTATAGAGTTTCCTTGAAGGGAAGTCAACTCTCCACTGACTAAGTTCTTTAGTCTTATTTTTATTGAAATGTGTATGAAGCGTGGACTTTTGAGCACACATCATCGTTTGTAATCACGGGTATGATGTAGATAAATATGTGATGCTCGAATAACTTAATTCTGTCACACATTTCTTCAGGTAATACATTTTCAACGGTACTAATGTTGGATGTTAATAAAACGCATACCTGAAAGCAAAAGAAAAGCACTATGATAGAAAAATTGAAAAGTAAAATTTAAACAGAAAAACAAAAAGTATGCATTTTTTTAGAATGAAATTTTAAAATTTATGTGCTTCAGGCATTTTCCTTTTGCTTTGCAAGCATTTACGTTTAAGGTAAATGTGTGAATAGACATAATGGTGTGTTATAAATAACATATTTACTTTTGGCAATTGTGCGAAAATACATGCAAGTCGTGCAAAAATAAAATACCTGAACATAAACCATTTGTTTTATAAATGCATAAGAAAAATACTAGTGCGAGACAGTGACGGACGTACTCCTGTACTCTGTGAATAATATGTTATATCTGTTATACGATGATTTTATATTGGAGAATTTTCCAAAATATAGCAGTAGCTTATTGGAAGAAAAATAATTTAGATTTTAATATGTGATATAAGAATAACACTTCAGTAACTTCATCGTCGGAATATTACTAAAATAAAAAAAATATACACAGCGATAGGCCTTATACCACCAAAAACTGCTGGTGACAAAACAGTATAGACCCCTACATTATTTAACATCTTGACATCAATACATCTTACTTTAGCATCTTTATTTTCCTTTTTAGGTGTAGTGGCGAAGTAAAGAAATACTTATCCTATGTTGATCTCTCAGTTTAATTTCATTAAATTCGAAAATACTTATTTGCAAATAAGAGATATATCGTGATTTTACCTCGTCTCTGTTTCCTCTTTTAAAGGAGTATTTTTTCACAGTGAGAATAATCTTTTCCAACACACATATCCCGTTTTACTTTCCTTGTTCTCTATTGTACTCGTTTTACCAAGAGACCGTTAAGCTGTGTTGGAAAATATTATTCCCGCTGTGAAAAAATACTCCTTTAACGATAACTCACTTGATAGATGAAAGTTTAGCATAGTATAAACGTCTGACCCATTTTGCGTATTATTTAACTTAAACCATTTGAAGAGCAAAATTTTCCATATAAAACTAAATCTACTTGCCTTTTCGTGTAAGCAAATTTTAGAAGTTACTTCACATACGTATACTGAGTTATAAAAATATGACTAGCATTGAACTATTAAATTTACTTGTTAAACGCCATTATGTCGTTGCTCAAGGAAAACTGTACACAGAAACATGCTATACAAACTTACAGAATACTAGTACAATAGGCAAAGAACATACATCAATAGGGGAAAATACGAGTGATATTTTTATATTCGCAAGTGTTATGTATAATGATACAATCCGTGGTATATTATAAAAACAGTGATTCATTTCAGTTTCAGTTGGCTGTTTATTTTTAATACGAATATTATAAGTGCTATAAAAAGGAAAAAAAAATCGATTTTGAGACACCTAGTTATGAAGAAAAATAATGTATCAAAATTGTAGTGTTCAGACATAATTTACAAGGAGAGGGTGGGCACCTGTGTCGCCCTTAGATCCGCCATTGATTTCAGGAGTCAAGAAAAAATCATAAAAGTGGATCAAATTAGAAAATATAGACCTTATTTCTTATAACGTATAGCACAGAATTAAAATTCAAATAAAGCATGGACTTACCAACAGTAGGAGTACCAAATGGCATTTTTCTGTGAAATAGTCAACTAACTCCATGGTTATATTACAACTTATTAACACTATTCCTTCGTGGCATATGCTAGAACTATGATTCATATCTTAATAGGGAAAATTATTCTAAATAAAAATAAAGTGCAATTTCCTCCACAGATTACATTTATGATGTTCCACTGTTCTAATAATTTGAGGTAATAACTAATAGGCAAATATAATGAGAAAGACGGATTCATTTTTAACTTCTTTCATTTTAAATGCTTCTCTATTATGTGTAAGCAACAACTTATTTATACTGAAAAATTCCATTCAGCTTTCATTCGTGTCTAATTTCTTTACATGATATATTATTACATTATTTGGTTTATGTATAGTGGTGTGAAAGCGAGATTTTATGATTTTAAGTTTATTTATATTTTATATATTCTGAAAGTATGCGTTTTCTTCGATTCAAACTACCAAATGAAATATTTTAGGGTCGCGTAACAGAGAATTTTTTTGGATTGCAGCACCAAAATTTAGACTAATTTTGACAGAGTAAGGGTGTTTTTTATTCTTCCAAATGAAGTAAATTATTTTTCAGACCGTCAACTAATGTCTGAATTTAATGACTAATCGCTATAATTATATTACACGCTTACTCATGAATTCATAAACGCGTAATATCACTATAATAGGCAATAAAGTTCGATTCTACTTTTCAAAACATATAATAAAAGCGATAATGATATTTCCAATTATTGATTCCAATTATAATTTTAAACGTAAAAATAAAAACTTTAACCATGTCGAACTTCATCAAAATATCCCTAATGTAATAAACTTGCACAAAATAATGTAACATTAATTGTGTAATATTAGCTGATTGGGAGGTAGATAATATCCATTGTATACGATCGACAAACATTTAATCGATACTTGCTGTTGTGCTAAAAATGTATCCCACCCCTACTTCACTACAGCATTAGGAAAATTGTTTCGTATAAGTATAATAATGAGAATGTATTTGTATTTGGGTTGAACCTTCTATGGAGAAAAAACTACATCATTCCACAATTACGTTGAAATTACGAACACACCCTTAATCTGTTAAGTAATGTTTCTTACTCTTATTTTGCCATATTCAGCAATAGTGTCAGGTTATGTAATAAAGCAAATAAGATGGTATTTATTATTTTTTAGCTTATACGTTGCAAATCCACAATGAAAATACATTATGGATTTGCAACGTATAAGATAAAAATAAATGATAAACATCACATATGAATCCATTTCTCTCAGAAAGAATATAAGATGTTATTTATTATTTTTTCTTGGCTAAATAAAGTATTGTATTTTGGAACAAAAGCCATGTTTAGTATTTTGAGCTGCATATCTCATTTTCAAAGTATCATAGTAGCATTAACACTCTTACAGGTATTCATGTAATATTGTGTCATTTTATTCGACATTATATATGATTATGACATTATATAATTTTGTATATGATTTTATAAAAATGGCTCTAAATAGTTTAAAAGTAATAACAAAATCAATTTTTTACAGAAAAATTGGAATCTTTATAAATATTGGTTTACTTTTCCCATATTTTGTGAAGGAGTATTTTGTATTGGTTACTTTCTAGAACTTCTGAAAGCTGATTCGATTCAGGGAACAATGCGAAACAATGAGCGTCTTGCTCTGCTGTCAAAATGATCTATAATTAAATAGCAATAGGAATAAGACTGTAATTTTCACTGAAACAATTGTCATAAATTTACACTAATAACTGATTTTGATTTCCTGCTGGATGATTAGTTTTCATTCTAAAAAAATAAAACGCACGAAATCTATTGACTGCTGTTATATAATGTTCATTTACAAAGGCACGTAGCATATTACAGTTTTATTATACATGGTTCCAGTGTCAGCTTTGTAATTAGTATGTGTTTCAGTTGTCATGTATTTAATATTATATTTGAAAAAGTTACTTTTGTACACAAGTGTTTGGAAAATACGCAGAATTATCTAACAGAGTCTGGTGTATAGTTTATTAAAATTGTAAAAGGATACAGCAGGCATAATGTATTGTTCCCCACCATATTTCGTATCTGCGTCATGTTTTTCAAAATAAATATGTCAATATAATTATATGTTCTATTTATACTGTATCATAATTTATTTTCTAATATTGCTTTATGAGCTGTCACAATCAAAATTATTCTACTTATAAAATCCACGGTGCATTACTGTAGGGTTATGCAGGTTGGCTACAGCTTGTTATAGTTGCAATAAAATTTTCAACAAAATTTACTTAGACACAATCAGGGGCGTCATTTCAACTTTTGACAGGGGGGGGGGGGGGGGAGTCAATTGTGATTAAATTAAAATGTGCCGTTTCGCGAAATTTGTGCATTTTGTGTGTATAAAATCACCAATTTTTAAATTTTTGCATATGCTAAACACCTACTTTTCGCATTTTTTTACATTTTTCATTAAAAATTGTATGGTTTTCTTTTCCCTTTTTTAACGGATATTTAGCTATATTTTAAGAATTTTCACTTAAAAAAAATCCTTCTTCTTTTTTTCTTAC
>JAQIWE010002758.1:0-12716 GCA_034698565.1 Campodea plusiochaeta | reverse complement strand
GAGGTAGTTTCTTTGAATTTTAACTGTGATCTTTTGGGAAAGAGAAATATTACAGATAAAACGGCTTGAAGGGTTAAGGATTTGGCAGATTTTCACCAGTATACATATGGAATAAAGATTAACAATGCAAAAAAGAGCAAAATCAAAGATGGCCAATGTTAAGGCTTATTGATCTTTGGGTTACACGAACATTCTCCTCTCATCTCTCCCACATTGAGACCACATTTTTTTCGACATACACTGTTCCCGTGGTAGGACAGTACAATTGTATGAAACAGAAATATTAGAATGACTAATTTTCAATGTTACTGCATGATTCCAACCTTCATTTAGTTGATTTTAAACAAAAAACTGTCATTGTAGAGGCATATATTATATCAGATTGAAACGGATTTAAAGTGTTTACACAACACAAAGTATTTTCTAAGCAAATATTAAATAACAAATCCAAAATTCCAAATTTGTGATTTACCTGTTGAGCTGACATCCCTGCCATGATATTAGGATCTCCAATGAGTGGTGTAGGTCCCATCATGACTGGATATCCACCCATATTCATTACACCACCCCACATTGTAGGACTACCCACGCTAGAAGTACCCACACCCAAGTTTACGGAACTGTTGCTAACTTGAACTATTAACAGGAGAGAGGAAAAAATTAAATTAATTAATAATCACAATAAACAGAAATATCTCTAACTTTTTAAAGTTTACCTTTAAAGTAAGCCTTTGTAAATAATTACATGTACAGTAATAGCATAATATTTAAAAGAAAATTTAACATGATTTGTGTGAATGCTAAAACTCTATTTAGCCTACTATAAAATTTGCAGTGAGGATTATTCTTTTATTCTGCATAACTGTTTTTATTATGGTAATTTTTGTTCTACAGTATGAGTTTGAAATACCGGTAGACTATTTTGTTTGCCATAATTACAGCATAATGACTTCATATTTTACTTGACCACAGATTGACAGATATAATGTTTCATTGAGCGTTAAGGAAGAGTCTCAACTTTTTAGCTTACAGCATCATGTTAAAACTTTTACCTTATTAGTAAAGTACTTCAAGTAATTAGACTACCAAACGAGAAGACCAGCTTTTGAAAATACACTAGGTTTTTCTTTTTCGAAAGGAATGTTTACTTTGTCTCTCAATTCTGCCATCCAGAGTCACAAAAATACACAGTTTGTAATTTAAAAAAAGGTGTGAAAATTTAGTATAGGCAACTGTAGCTTAGGACTCCCAAACTTTTGAAATTTTTCTTAAAAAAAATAAAGAAAGAAGTATTTTTTAAAGTTGTACCTTGTGTGATAGGTGGTGATGGTTCCTTCTCTCCCATCCCACCCTTTGCAGCACCTTTCTCCCTTCTATCTTTATCTCTCTTATTTCCAACATCACTACACTTCTCTCTCCCTCTATCTTTACGATGATGTGACACTAATACACAATCACGATCCTTACTGTGCTGACGATCCGACAGTCTGTCGGTGTTGCTCGTGTTGTGACGTTGTTGTTGTTGGTGGTCTGGTTGTTTGTTGTTCCTGTTGCGTGGGGATTGGTTGCCATGATCGTGGTGGGGGAGGTCATCAGGTACTGCAAATGAGATAAGAAAATAAATATCTATTTTTTTTTTAAAAACACAACACACAATTTAATTGGCTTATTTTTCTGTTTTTTGAATAAATGTGCTGCAAAAAAAAATATACAATAAGTATCATATATCTCAATATTTGAGACAGTTGACTACAGGTTACTTCCTCAAAATCATAAAGGTGACAGTTTATATAAGGCATTGTCACAGGGCATGGAGATTTTAATATTACAGACATTTGACGTCGAGAATCTCTTTCCCGCCTAATGCATAAAATTTATTTACTTTATTTAAATTCTCTACTGTCCTCAAGTTTCTGAAGTTTTGTAGTTTGAACTACAAAAATGTTAAAATCTATGATACTATGAAATGAAGTACTGAAGTTGACAGTTTTTAAACATGGACATAAATCGGACAGTCAAAAAAAATTTTGTAAGTGTACTGTAAATCAAATGAAAAGATAAAAACTATCATAAAAAATAATGACAAATTAAAAACAGTACTTGATAAGCACTACATTTACATGAATTCAGCATTGAACCCACATTTTCAGATGACCACACTAGAAATAAAAAAATTCAGATTTGTTGCTTTCATGAAAACAAAGTCTAAAATTGACTATTTTACCACACCGTTAACCAAAAACAACAAACGTAACTCTTACATAACATTATTTGACCCTTACCATTATTCTTGCTGTTTGAATTGAACTGCAGTGGTTGATCATTGAGTGCCGGGTTGATATTCGTTGGAGGGGGAGGTGGTGGTGGGGGAAGGGAGGTGGGAACCAATGGGAGGCCAGGAGGGAGGGGAGAACCAACCAATGATGATGGAAGAGGAGGGGGGCCTAGATGGAAGACAGAAATAGGTGGAATCAGATTTAAAAAAAAGTTATTGTTTTCATTAAATAAGAAAAAGTGACATTCAAATAAATAGTAAATATCTACAGGAAGCTGATATCTTATTTAACTTTTCGTTTTCTCCACAAAGATAGAATCATGCTATTTCTAATTACTCATTAGGCCTACTACATATTTAGCAGCAAATCGAGGATTCTTTTATGTATCGAAAATTTAGAAATGACTGCAATGTCATAGACAGATATCAACTTATTTTGATTATAATTTCCACACTGTAAGTGACTTAGTTTCATTAAATTAGATAAGTTTTATCAGTGACAGTATTTTATACAGAAAAAAAAGTATTTTAAATTCTCAAATATGAATGCTTTTTAGCATAAAAGTAACCCAGAGCTAAAAAATTTAAAAAATAGTAATTTAGTTCAGCTTTTACATGATAGTTACATTAGTAAGTAATAATTTTTATTTGTCTTCGTGGCCTTCGCCCATGTTGCCAAGAGTTCCTTAAATTGATATATATATAATAAATTAACAATAATTTGTAATAGTTGATTGAAGAATAATATTAGTAGTTATAAAGTAAGAGAATATGAACATGTGGAATTATAGTTTAGTACTAAAAAAAATAGTATTTGCAATTTTGTTTTTAACAAAACTATATAACTACCAAGCTCTTATAACAATAAGAATTAATATGACATAAAATAGATTTTTTATGTAATTATGAAAAATAGTATTTGCAGTTTTGTATTATGATATAATATCAAGCAAAACTATTTAATTCTTCCCTTAATGATATTACGAGTATATAAAGTTATAAATATTAATAATATTTTGCAATGGCATTTGTAAATATTTTCCGAAAATCATCTGGAGACACTCGTGGTAGGTTCTCTATATATAACAATAATAATATGTACAGGATTTTTTTAATTTTGAGAAGGCCAATACGCAATTGGAAATGTTTTGAAAATCTGCTCAATTTTTTCTTTGTCCTCTATTATTTGTTGTATTCACCCGACGCCTCTTCGAATAAATAATTATCACATAAGAAATACCAATATTATTCTTCATATATTCATTACAATGAGAGTGTACGTATACCCGCCTCGCGAACATAAGATCCAAATGTATTTAAGAAAAGTGACGATTTTGGTAATACAAAGTATTTTATGAAATAGTAAACAACAGCGGTCCTTTTGTCCACGCTTTTGTTAGGGGATTAGAACTGTCAAACTGTGCTAAAAAAAAAGTAGTTCCTATGTTTGTGTGCGCGGTATATATAGATCTGATTAACATGACATAGAACATAATATTGTCATCTATATTTACTTATCATGATTTGACAAATTACCAAATGGCTATTTATTGTAATAATATTTCCGGTAATCATTAGTTTCTTCGGAGTTTAGAATAACAGAAGCAAAACTTTATATTTCAACAACTTTTCAAAAGGTGGTTTTCAATGCTCTTTTTACAAACTTCAATTTCCAATTTTCTTGAATTTTATTATATAGCATCGAAAAAGAATAATTAATGTCATTACACACTATTTTGAATGAGTTTCCAATGAAGTGAAATGTTTTTCTTAATGTTTTAAAGTGACTGGAAATCGAAATAGATTTTCTTTAATTTTATTGTACTGATAATATTAATTTTTCTATAACTTTTGGTATACAAATTATCATCCCACTACTTTCCGTTCATGAGATATGGTGATTTGTAAAAGCCAGGATGAGAGAAGTTACCTGTGAAGTGATTTTTCGGATCTCTTCATCTAATACCTTTACAGCAGCCAAATAGTTTTTTTATCTCCTGGAAAGCTTTTATGGAAGTATGGCAACCTGCTACTGACCATAGATAAAATATTTCACTCATTATTTGAAGCATTTGAAACCTTTAGGTCTCCTAAAATATAATCCCATGGGGGAAGTAAACCAAAACAGTTGTTGCTATTTGGTGAAGAGAAAAAATAATCAACCCTTATCTTCCGCTATGCTGTACTGTTATAATGGTATGTCACTATGTCGTAAATTAGCAACAGAAGTTGAAAGTTAAGTTCCGAGAAATTATTTGTAAAACCCTTTCTTTTTATAAAGAAAGGTGTTTGTTCCTTTCCTTATCTCGTAGGGGGGGGGTTCTTTTGTTCAAATGGGGGTGCATTAGAACTTATTGTTATCAGGGTATGTCGTATTTTGGGTGGTCAACCCAGCCAAATCTGGTCAGTAGCTCTCCTGTGTTCATAGTGTTTGGTATTTAGTTCGTCCTATAGCTTCAAGTTCGCTCAAAGTGTTGTTCTTCATTGATTTTCTTGTTTTATTATTCTTTTTTATTTTTCGTTATTCACAATCATTCTCATTATGAATGTTTCAATCGTGCTACTGTCCGGTTTGGTTATTTTTGTACCGTCTTGACCGATGGTACGGATGTTATTCTCCGAGTTCTGACCATCGATCGGGTCAACAGACGTCCCTCGACCCGAGAGGTGTCATTTCCTAGTCGACAGTTTGTTCGGGAAATGGCATTTCTGTGTATTGGGAAAACGCTATCGTGGCAGGCGGATTGGAATAACATTTAGTGGTTACGGGTACACAGTACCGCATTATGGTGTACACTTTTCTCGCAGTGCGCAACCCCGCGAAAACTGGTGTCTTTGTCTCGTATCTCATATCGGTGTATATTTACAAATAGCCAGATGAGTCAGTGTAACAATTAAGAGAAACAAAATATTCAGGAAAAAAAATGGATTTGCAATGTTGTTTATCCATCAGATCTTCTTTTCTTGTTGCTATAAACGATTTAAAGTACGTACGTGAACGGAATGTCGTAGGACTGAGAGAGCAATAATATTAATTAATCGTTTCGAATCTTGAATTTATTGATAAACATTGTTTCATTAAAATTATGAATGACTTATTAAAAATTACTATTGACACTATTTTTCTTTAGCTCGCTGGCGATTACACACTTGTCCAAGTAACTGCCAATGCTGTAAGGCAGTGGAACATTGATGATGACATGTTTTCCTGGAACGATGGCTATATAAACGTAAAAGACAACACTCTGAATTTGGTGATACTTAAAAAAAAAGACTCCAATGAAGCTCTAATTAATGTAACACAGAAATTCAATAATGATGCTACTGCTTTCACTGCATCATAAGTTATCGTTACACATCGAAAACTTAGTGATGTTTTTGGTCGGTACAATCGCCCGAGTGAATTTAATAAAAAAAAATTGAAGAGACTGGAAGTGTACAGAACAGAGCAAGTGTGGATGAAAACTAAAAAATGTCAATTAGACGCCGTTCGCAGCAATTAGGCATTTCAGAAACCACAACATGGCGAATTTAAAAAAAAATATCTCTGCATCCTTACAATATTCAGTTGACACAGGAATTAAAGCCTCCCGACCATAAACAGCGGAATACATTTGTTGAATGGATGCTTCAAAACAAATCAATTGACAAGAACTTCTGCAGCAAATTCATTATCACTGATGAGAACCACTTTCATCTGAATGGTTACGTTAATATGCAGAATTGTCGTATCTGGGGCAGCGAAAATCCCAAGTAATTTGAGGAAAATCCTATGCATCCCTAGCGTGTCACTGTTTGGTGTGGTTTATGGGTCGGGGATATGATTGGTTCAAATTTCTTTGAAGACGAAAATGGAGAATCCGTTACGGTGAATGGAGAACGCTCCATTGACCGTTAAACATTTTAAAATTATATATGTCTCAACTATCATAAGATTCGTAACAAGCAGTTTTTGATGTGGAATAATTTATAATTAAAAATTCCCACAGTAATATAAATATAAAAAACTGCTGCTTCTATTATAGCTGTTCTTTACATATCATTTTTTTTAAATATTAATATATTTGAATTGCTTTTCATTGTTTGTTTTATTATAAGGTACATTAATTTGTGAAAAATTTATTGAAAGTGTAAATGCGTTTTATTTAACTATGTTCAATTCCTTTAAATTTTGCTTTGAAGCCAATGAATTTTGAATAACATTCTTAAAGAAACAAGTTTGATTGTTATTATACTTGTAACAAGGGTACCTAGAGAGGTATTTGTATTAATTTGTCCAAATGATGAACAACTCACAGTTTATGGAGCCATATCTATCAGCTAGCGTAACGCCATTAATTGTGGACAGCATGGTACCAAAAAAGGTTCAAAATTTTACGTGACATTAGACGGTAAAATATGTAATGTGACGAATGGCGAATCAACGAGCGATTATTAAAACTTTGAGTGTCAGATGTCGAAATGAAACGAACGAATGTTGAAACATTAACAGAAACAAAAACAAAAGATTTTATTTCCCACAAAATATCGGTGCTACATACTGTGATAGATGTAGAACCAGACTGTCTTCTGTAAATACCGAAAATGAACCTTCAACTTCTACCGCAAGCATACAACATTTACAAGGGACTAGTCTGGCTTCGCCAGTTAGTGAGAGCTTGCCATTTGACAGAATTGGACAACCTGCTCTATAATATTCCCATAACAGTAGTTGTCTCGTTTTCGGCCACGCTGGTTCCACTACCTTATATCTTATTTTACCGCATTTTCTTAGATGAATATCTCCACAACCGGCAACTAATATTATGATATAATATCAGAGAAGTCATTTTAGCTGCAGGTAACCCTTTAAATACAACATAAATTAACTTAAGGCATCAGTTTTTAAAAAAAGTTTTGAAGTACAGTATATTACTCGTCATTTGGATGCGCGATAGCCCACAATATAATTCTACGCCGAGAACAACTCCCGCCAGCGATGATTTCGGCGACCGGATGATAGCAGATTTGAGTCATATAAATTAACGCCATACATCATTGACATGTATAATGGCGGTCTCGTAAGGGCCGAAGAAATCAATTCCATTATCATGCTCAGGTGAGGTCCAGAAGGTGCGCGATATGCTGATCACCCTGTATAAGGCATTTCATTGTTTCCTATTGGAAATTAGCATGAAACATGCCAAAAAACACAGATTTTTTTTATTGAGATAGTATGGGAAATTGATTTGCGACGCTTCTTGCATGTTACTAATATTACCTTTTGGCCCCTCCGAGTTTATTTTTCTGTATACGTTACTGTATATAATGAGCTGAGAATATTTTTTATATATATTCTGATATTGTTTATTATATGCAAATAACTTTATTATGTTGCAAAAAGTGTTTCCAAGAATTCGAAACATATCTGAACTATTACACATGAGTGGTTTTACAGCTCACATCAATATATTACAAATATATATTGACGTTTTTTACAGAATTAACTATTCAAAAATACTGCTTCGTGAAACAAGACACTGACACTAAATTAGCGATCCCGATGATCGTTCTGCACTTTCAAACCCGATACATTTTTAATATATAATTTGTTTCTATTTAAAGGATTGCATTATAGGACAACAGACGGAAAAACTTTTGTTCATGGGAATTTGCAATAAGTATTGTTTTGTATGTGCTTTTTAAAAAAAGAATAACATTAGTGTAGTTAGTCATCTTTGCTACAAGAATTGGAATAAATCCTCGGGGGCAATGGAACAGGACATAATTGTTGATGGCTTCTGTAAAAGTATTTCTGATCATAATGTTCGTTACAAACAATTTATCGGAGATCGCGATTCGTGTGTGTACGCCCGAATTGTGGAGATGGTTCCTTACGGCAGAGAAGTAGTGAAATTTGAATGCGCCAATCACTCTGAAAAATTACACTAGTGCGATTTACAGAGTTGCAGCAGATAAATTATTTCTTCAAGAAGAAGAAATATTTTGAGGCCGCTAATTTCTAAATTAAAAACTTCTGCGAGGACTCGTATCACATACAATGCGGTGGAGAAGAAGGAAGTGCCCGAACTCCACGAAGACCTTAAGAAAAGTCATGTATTTGGTTCACATGACAAACGTGAAGATTACTTTTGTAAAAAAAAAAACGAAGTAAATCATCTTTCTTTGTTACAACAAGAAGGAACCTACTCGCGTGTCATGGCTGCTATTGATGCATTAGTTAAAAAAATGATCGGCTAATACAGAACGAAACCAAAAACATTGCTGAAATGTTCACGAACTTACTTGCTGAAGTTAATGGAGGGAAACGCATAAATGACTTGTTAATCTAAAGTTCTTGTTAATTATAAATCGTATTACTTTGGGGTTACTTGCTACTACTGGAGTATATTTTCATTTTATATCACTCAATATGATAATATATAATTTGTACAATAGTTTTTAAGTGATGTGTTTTTAAATGAGAAGAGTTTACTTAAAAAATGTTAACTTATTATTATAAAAATAAATCAGTTTTGATACCAAACAGTTTTTCTTCAAAAAAATATTTTACTACAATAACAGAATGAATAAAGGAGGCAGACGATTTAGTCAATATAAGAGATATTAACTCTGATAAAAAAATACATTAATTTTACATAGCAAAATATATTAATTATTAATAATAGGCTTCTTCTCAACAAATATATATTTTATTTCTCGAAAGTTGTTTCGGCCTCACAAGACCATCATCAGGATAAAATTATGAATATCATTCGCTCAATTTCTGCAGAACTACTGTTTTCTATCATAACTTCGAGTATACAACTGCCGTTCTGGTGAGTGGTGACTGAAAGTGACAGTACATTTAAATAGTTTTACAACTACCGTGTGACGTGTAAAATATCTCACAACATCTTCTCTAACCTGTGCTGATCTGTGTTGTTATCGTTTGTTCTCTAATTTACAATGGGACGCCCACCACGGAACACCCAACCAGCTCAACACAATCAAACTACAAAACGTAATCAAACTCAAACTACAACGCGTAATCATACTCCGAAGATTAATCAAACTCCAAAACTTAATCAAACTTCGAAGCTTAATCAAACAACAAACCCTGAGGTGTCTACTGGTCAACATTGCCTTCAAATTGGTTGTAACTTCAATCGCCAGGATGAGAATACTTCAAAAACCGGCATGTTAATGTGTTTTATATGCAAAATATGGTTTCACCATCATTGTGTAGGCGTTCCTGACAATCAAAACACTAAATTCTGCTATTTCTGGCCTTGCCCTACCTGCCTTCCTGCTCTTCAGCGGTCGTTAAGCAATCAATACATCATTGAAGAACTTGCGAATAAAGTCAACGCCTTAACTGCTGAAATAATCGATTTGAAATCTCAAATGGCTGATTTATCATCTTCATCAAAAAGTGATTCATCCCTCCCTCTAGCCCCGCCATTTACAATTTCAGCACCCTCTAACTCCCCTCCTTCCTTGTCAACCCATAAGCCTATTACCCCAGCACAACAACATTCAAATAGTTTTATTACCCATCATCCTCATCAATCGGACAATTGGAAATTCGCTGGTAAACAAAACAAAGACAACCATCATAAAACACTCAAGTACAAGGAACAAATCAATCCTTCGGAAATAATTCAACAGCTGAATCCTAACAACCCATCCCATTCTAACCGGCAACCTTACACTTCCCAGAAAAGCAATAAACCACCACAGCTCCTTAGTACCCGTTTCACACCATTAAACCCGGAAGTAATATTTCAAATTCCTACAACTCCTAACTTTGGTACCCCTCAGCCTCCTGAATCCCGACAACGGCGTAAAGTGTTTGTACTTGGAGACTCCCTAATTAACGGTTCCGAATCTGTTTGTGAAGACTCATCAACATCTGTTACTTCTTTACATGCTTTGACAATTGAGGAACTTGATCGACGTTTGCAAAACGGTAGTGACAATCTCAGTGATGCGATTGTAATAATTGAAGTCGGTACCAACAATCTCGGAAATGGTGATACCCCCGATATCATAACGAAAAAAATGGAAACATTACTCACGTCGGCATCCAATTCACTAGTAGACGCTCATTTAGTAGTAATTGGACTTTTCCCGCGATTAGATCAGCCAAAATATGTAATACATCGATGCAACAATGAACTTTCTAAGTTATGCTCTACTTTAAACATTACATTCGTTGATCCTAGAGTCTGTTTCCGTGATAGACATTTATCGTTCGATGGAGTCCATCTAAACAACAGTGGTATCAGACTCTTTGGCCATGTTATCAATGTGCTATTAAGTAAAAGTGAAAATAATGTTGATAGTAATATTCCATCTTCCCAATTATTCCTTCAAAAAAACTAATAATCCCATTTCAATCGACTTTATCCTTTCCTCAAAATATTATCCCTAATATTGAAATGGTCTCAAATTCAAATAATAATCATTTATTCAATACAAAATGTTTGCCTAACAAGCCTAATAATGAAGCTATTATTCCTTCTTGCAGTGTTTTGTCTAAATATAACAAAACAAATAAATACCAGAGCTGTAATTTAGTTTATTACCAAAACTGTCGTAGCATTAAAAATTCTCTAAATTTATTACATTCTATCTTAGAATCTCATGATTATCTCATAATATTTTTAACCGAAACATGGTTAAATAATGACATAACTGATACGGAATTATTAGGTGGTTTCGCTAACTACAAAGTATTCCGTTCAGACAGAAACAGTAACACTTCAGGCGGAGGTGTCTTAATACTAATTAAATCAGATATATCAGCATCTCAAATAAACTGTTCTGCCTCAATTGAAACATGTTCTTTACTTGCAAATAACGTATTCGGTCATTATCGCGTTGTTGCTACCTGTGTTTATCTCCCACCTCCAGTTAAGGAATCGGCACTTGATGATTTTTACAATTATATTCAATCATTACACAGACTTTATGATCCAGAAGAAACTTTGTATTTGATTTTCGGTGATTTCAATCTGACCTACATCAACTGGTTACCTTCAACTAATGAGGAATATACTTTGCTCCCTGAACTTACTGTTCAGTCTAACTTAAATCGTAAATTTATTAATGACATTAATGAATTGGGTTTAGAACAATTATTGTCTATGCCTTCTCGTAATAATCGTTACCTTGACCTCTTATTAGTTAATGAAACTCCAACTATAACTAATGTTAACGACCAACCTTTATACTTCTTTACATCCGACCATAAAGGCTTCGAAATTCTGTTAGGTTACGATAATGACACAACCAAGAAAACCAATACCAAGGAAAACAATACCAACAACAAAACGATAATAAATCGAGTAAAAAATTGGAAGAAAGCTGACTGGCAAGCAATAAATACCTCACTTTCTGAAGTTCATTGGAACGATCTGCTAAACCCCCTATCAGCAAGTGAAAGTGTTATTTCCTTTTATGACACCCTCAATAAAATTGTAAACAAGCACGTACCATTCAAACGGACGAATAACAAAAGACACCCTCCTTGGTTTACGGGAACCATAATAAAACTCCTAAAAATAAAAGATAATCTTCGGAAAAAATTAACTTCACAAAAGAAATTCCATATTGGCCTTTATAATAAACTCTTTTCCATACGAAAACAATTGAAAAAGAATATCGAATTCAGTAAGCTACAGTATCATAATAAGTTGGAATCCGAATTAATATCTAATCCAAAAGACTTCTGGGATTACGTAAATAAATTTAGGAAATCAATGCAAACCCCAACCGAATTTATAATCAATGACTTGCAAACAAGTGATGCCGACCTTATAGCTAACAATTTTAACACATTCTTTCAGTCTAATTTTCAAGAAAAGCCAATAGTTAGTCCAGTACCTGCTTTTCACAGCGACTCTGCCAATTGTATTACTGATTTAAACATCACAGTCGAGGAAATTAAAAATCAAATCAATTCATTAAAACCGAAATATACTACAGGAAGTGATGGGATTCCCCAAATATTTTTAAAAAACACTTTAAGTATAATATGCTTTCCTTTATTTATTATATTCAATAAATTAATTAATAATGGCGAGTATCCAACAGTATGGAAACATACGATTATTAAGCCACTGCATAAATCTGGGAGCAAACGTGAAGTAAAAAATTACAGGCCAATATCAAAAATATGCGCATTTTCAAAATTATTTGAAAAAATTCTCTATACCAACCTATTCGGTTTTGTTCAACCTCTCATTACCGAGCACCAACATGGCTTCATGCCAAATAAGTCGACATTGACAAATTTATCTTACATGCAATCAAAAATAACCAATAACCTTAGAGTAAACGATCAAACAGATATAATTTATACTGACTTCAGCAAAGCTTTTGATTCTGTTTCCCACACCTTATTACTCTATAAACTTAATCAGTTTGGTATAGGTGGAATTCTATTTAAACTATT
>JAQIWE010002757.1:0-12720 GCA_034698565.1 Campodea plusiochaeta | reverse complement strand
CCTGCTGAAGCTGCAAGTTTTGTGGGGCAGGTGGCATGACGATCGCATTTGAAAATTTTAAATTGTGAATTGAAACTACAGGAACTGCGCACAGGCTGCGCAGATTGTTATTTCTTATCTTCTTTACGAAGTATTATAGTTATCTTCGTATTGTGTAGTATTGAAATCTTTTGAATGTTTGATTCTATATAGTTACAGTATAATAAATAATATTATGAAGCATATGGTTGATAGGGAACAGAGATGAATTATTTATTCCCCATAATTATTCATTGTTCGTTGTTTATTTGTCAAAGTTTAATGCAGAATTGTCAATAAAGTTGTTGAAATTACTTTTATTGTGTTTGTTTATTCACAATTCTCCTGATTTTGTTTGAGAAAATCTCGTTTGCCTAGGGTTTGTCCCTTCCAAGATTCTTTAGTTTAGCCCACATTGGAATCGTATAAAAATCGTAACGCATCTTCGCAATCGTAGGCCTACTATATAAAAATGTTCTTTATACATTCTTACCAATGCAGATTATTTGGTTAATAAATAACCCACTTTTATATGTATTATAATCACATTTTTATTTCCTTATTGAACACCAAAACAAAATTCAACTTCTTACAAAAGAAATTGCTTTCAATCTCATTTAAATTTACGACAGATAATGATTCGAATCATGTTTTCAAAAATATTTTTATGAAAGCAAAATTAATAATTTTATAGATTATGTTCAGGGATGGTATTTTGATTTTGAAATTATAGAATTTACAATAAAGGAATAAATAACAAAATTTTGTGAAAATAATTGAAAACTAAAAATAAAGAATTTTCTTTATTCATTCATGAAATATATTTTTAAAAAATGTTTAATTTCCTTTTTTTAATTATGGTATTCTTTACTTCCTGGTTTGTTGCAGGATATTGTGTAAAAAAATAGTTGACTGACGTAAATATTTCTCTCATTTGCGCCACGATTTGAAATAAACGTGGAGAGCAACTCCTTCTCTCTGGTGGCAACTTTTGTAATGAGAAATCATTTATCCAGTCAGAACATTGCCGGTTAACCGTCCAGTCTGCAATTTCTCCAATCAAAATCATTTAATCACAACCGGTCAAGTGCAGTGTCAGTGATGGCGGACGTGTGGAGTGAAATTCAAACTGCTGAGGCTGAAAATCGCCACGAATTAATACTTTCCGGCTCTGACATATCAAGCCGCATAGAAGACGATGGTCTAGACAAATATCTCTTTAAATTAACTCATTTAAACTTCCTGGAGATAAGCAAAACTTGTTTGAAAGCTGTCCCTGATGAGATTGGCCAGCTGACCAATTTGTTTAATTTGGTCCTTCACTCCAACCAGTTGGTTGAGTTACCTTCGTCGATTGGAAAGTTAACGAAGTTGAAAGTCTTAGATGTATCCAGAAATAAGTTAACTAAACTACCAAGCGAGTTACAGGACATACAAACACTAAATTCGATCAACGTAGCGTCGAACGAGTTAACATCCGAGGAAATTCCATCCTTCTCGAAACTTGTTAACCTCCTGGTTTTAAACCTGTCTCACAATAAACTGGAGACCTTCCCAGATGTATGCTACCCAGAGCTTAGTCACTTGTCTGAAATTAAGTTACAGGGCAACATGATAAAGGAGACGCCTCACACAATATCAAACCTAGTAGCGTTAAAACTGTTTGATTTGCAGGATAATGGAACCACAGGGCTACCAGGAGAGTTGGCGCTATGCACCAAGCTAAAGGGTAATAACATGCCTGCGATAAATTTATTACCTGATTTAAAAAAAAAAATTAGCGAGACTATGGCATTGAAATTAATTGCTTTTAAAATTGAAAGCTATAGATTATATGACTATATGAGCTTTAAAATATGTTCTGATGTTACAATCATAAATCTAATTCTATAAACTGCCATTTGCAGCTTAATTTTCTTATCAGCTTTTTTATGTGTTTAACTACAGAACAAACTCTGATTGAGATAAAACTTGTTTTTGATTTACTGATAAAAGTTAAATTTTTAACATAATTAGCCTATAATTAGAAATTACAATTTTAAAACCTATTTGGCACAGTGAAAATTCTTAATAAAGGATAATACTGTCAAGTTTAAGAGTTAGGATATTATATTATTACAGTATCGGTATTGATATATAGGCCTGACGTAATTTTTTATGAACAAAATTCTAATTTTTTTAATTGATCAAATAAAACAAGAAAATCATTACCGGTATTACATTTTAATTTCTACCACCCCCCCCGTTTATTCCAACAGATCTTGAGCTCCAAGGTAACAAGTTCAGCGATCGTAGATTTCAGAAACTGGTTGAGAATAAAACTAAACCTACATGTAAGCAACTAACAGATTATATTGCTAAGAATTTCCCTAAATGTGAAGGTGAAAATTCAGATGGGAAGAAGAAAGGGAAGGGAAAGAAGGGTAAAGGACAAGCAGATTCAACAAATAAAACGGAGGTATGAAATATTGAAGGTTTAAAAGATTGTAACCATGTCTTTATTTGAAAAGTTCAAAGATTGAAGTTGGCTATGATGATAACTTTATGAAAGTTTAAATGTTTAATTTGGAGGTTTTAAAAATATAACTTTTCAACTTTCCAATTTTTATGCTTGCGTAATAATTCTTGCAAAATTTGTTTAAAATTGCAGTTTTATTCTCAGATAGTGAGATAGTATTTTATTTTCAAACTTGAGCAGTAATATTTGTTCACATGACTGTCTATCAATAAAATGGTAAAAAATAATGTAGGCTTACTGCTTATAAAACAAGGAAAATAGGGTTTAAAAAAGAAAAAGAAAAAAGGAACCAATTTGGCCCCTATCAAATATTTTTGATCTTATATTGTACCTGTATTATAAAAAATAAATTCAGAGGTTAGAACATTCATTAATTTTATTGCAGATAGCTGTTTTGTAATTTTACAAGTCAAACAATTTCTTTCAGCTGTTCAGTCAAATTAAAATTTCAGTTTAACTGATTTTTTTAATTGGCACACTATTAAGATAGGCCCTACAGTACCAGTAAATAATTTAAAATTTGTTAAGATTTGATCTAGAAATAAAACTTTTTTTAAAATAAATAATCCTTAGATCAATATTTTCCAGTAATCTCTGTTCTCATTTTCCTCTGTTAATATTAAGATGGTTTCATCCCTGGCGGTCGATACAACAATAAATACACATAAAAAGTTGGGCAGATGTGGGAAACGAACCCGACGCCTCTTGCTTACCGGGCGAGTGCCTTAGCCACTTGGCCAACCTGCCACACCATTTTTAATCATGCTTTAATCTGCCCAAATTTTTATTTGAGTATTTATTGTTGTATCGACCGCTAGGGGTAAAACCATCTTAATATTAACATTGTATATTGTCCCCCTTTGCCTTCTCTAAATATTCTCATTTTCCCCTCTATTAGTCTGATGGTATAAATGATGAGATTCGTATTCTTCGAGATGGTGATAGTACTCCAACAATAACAGTAATGGAAGTAACTAAGGAAGTTCGTCCTTTCATTGTTTGTTGTATATTACATAATATTGAACTCACTGAACAGTCATTCAGACATTTCATACAAATACAGGTAAGGAAATTACATTTTAATATTTTTGTTACATTGTGTTATAGCATCTAACGATCTAAGTCATATTTTTAGTCTCAGAACATAATTGAAAATCTAAAGAAATGTATTGTTCTCATTGAAGTAATTTAAACTGATTTTTAGGATTTTTAAAAACTATTTCGTACAATTTACCAGGGGTGCAGAATATACCCGAATGCGCGAACGAGGTTCGTGGAAAATTTCCAAGATTTTGGGGAAATCTGAGCACAAAAAGAAAGAAACAATAGATCGGGATGTTTCTCTCCAAACTAAACAAAGTCTGAAAAAATATTGTTTTGAATAAAGATTTCTTCTCGAAAGAATTTATATTGTAATACTGTAATATAGAGTTTATAATTTGGAACTGAACACAGGAACATCATTCGAGGGAACATGGAGGTCAATTAAACATATAAAACTTCTAAAATTATAAGATTTTTAGTTTACAGTACAGTACTAAAAATGCCATAAAATTAAAAATTTACTTGTAATTTAATCACAATTTTGACCCAGGTTGACAAACATTGACCCATGTTTTGAACATAAACGAACTTGAAAAATGTGAATATTATAACAAGAGGTTTGTTATATTTTATGTTAAAAAGTCGGGGAAATTTCCTAATGTTCTGGGGAAATTTTGGATTTCAGGAATATTCTGCACCCCTGCAATTTACAAGCTTTCTATGAATTGTTTTGAACTTGAACTTTAAAAGACATTATTCTCAGTCAGTAAATAGTTTTTCTCTCTAAATATCTTCAAAATTGGTTGTTTGAAATTACATTTTTATTTCTCCGATACTTGCACATACCGTTAGTATTTTATTTTCAAAATCTAACAGTATTGTTCCCTTGACTGTCTATTAATAAAATACTATCTGTGATATAAGGAAACTATCTAGGAACTAGGAAAAAAAGCTATACCGTATTTTCAATCATAAGAACCCTAACCGTTTAGCCCATCAAGGGTGTTTCTGACATCTGCCAACTGATAATCCCTTGTTAGTCTGTTTAAATTCTTTGACTTTGTTGCGATTTGTATAGAAAATAGAGAATTTGAACCACCCAAGCAAGTGAACAACAATGGGTTTACTGTCAAAACAATATGAAGAGTTAATCGATTTGGGTCCTTAAGATTGAATAAATGCTGTAAGTACTGGTACATATTTTTGATCCTAAGACTGGGTTACAGTATATTCTGGATATTTGATATTCACATTTTCAAAATATAATGATGAGTTTGTAATTTTGATGCCGTAATGATTATTATTAAGTGTAATGATTATAAATAGAAGGCATTGAAACATTATGTTAATTCTCCCCTCTCCCTACAGACTAAACTCCATGAATCAGTCTGTGACAAGCGTGTAGGTGCAACTATAGCAACACACGACCTCAACAAGATTAACGGACCGATAACCTACGATGCCAAACCACCATCAGAGTTAAGAATTCATGCTTTAGGACAGAGTAAAGATATCAGTGGACAGGAGTTGTTTAGAAAGTTACAGAGGGAAGCGGAAGCGGCGAGAAAAGCAAGTAAACGGAATACGTACTCTGGGATACATAAGTAAGATATGGTGTTTTTTTTGTGTGTTATTTAGGAATGGAAAAGGTTGAAAGGACATGATGTATTCCTCACTGTTGTGAATATGTCTTGATTGTCTTCAGAACTGTTTCACTGAACTCTTCCATTTCACTTAGTTTGTGTAAATTTTCGGCAGTTTATCTTCTGCCTTCATCAGACACTGACACTCACATGTGTACTGTGTCTGATGAAGGCAGAAGGTAAACTGCCGAACAGTGAGGAATACATCAAACCTCTCCCAAAGTGAGCTAAAAATGACCTTTCAACCTTTTCGTAACACCATGCTCCCTTCCAAATAAACAACCCTTTCTGCTAGAAGTATTGAGGAATGTTTTGAACTTTCAGCTTTAGAATTAAATTATATGATTATCAACCATCTATTTGTGCCCAAACTTACAGATTTTTGTGTCAAATTATTATGAAACTATACAGTGAAGCTGAAAACTAGGTATCATCAAAATAATTGACATCTGGAAAAAGTTTGTTTATTTCATTAATTACACTAGCTCTTAATTTCTTTCATATCTTAAAGTTATGGAAAATAAATTTGCGTTCTCCACTATCAAGAGCATATTTTTGCATTTTCCACCTTTCCTATATGAGTAGAACTTTATTAAGTAATATATAAAGAATACGCCCAACTCTGCATAATCTAAGATGTTATATTTATTAACATACTTAACCGGTTTCGGTTCTACACAAGTACGATCGAAGATAATGCAGCTTGTACTACTCTTAATTTTTATGCTGTGATGATTATGTTTGGATGAATCTATTTTTATTATTATCAACCTGATGATGGTTTGTGTAGAACCGAAACCGGTTGTATGTTAATAAATATAACATCTTAGATTATGCAGAGTTGGGCGTATTCTTTATATACTCTATTAAGTACCTTGTAACTCTGTTAGAGCAATAATAATAAAACTTGAGAAACAGAACCTTATTTTGTTGGTATTGTGTGGTATCGTATGTAACAACAATTTAGAAAAATCTTACAAAGAAACATTTCTGTGATTCTTTCAAATTTAATAAAAAATTTGAAATCCAGTAATAATAAAATAAAAATTCAATCCATTGTACATAATATAGAATTTAATTAGTTCTTGATAAAATGAAGACTGTAAAATAACTACTATGAAGTGTAATAATGTCTTAACTCACGAGTTTCTGTTCTTTCATAGGTATTTGAATCTTCTTGAGGACAAGTCAGTTTATCCATGTTTATTAGATAGTAATGGTATGGTCATCTCCTTTCCACCTCTTACAAATAGTGAAGACACTAAGGTAACTGTAACAGAAACTTTATTGAAACTTAAAGTAACAGTTACAGCTGTTTATGTATGCAAAGTATGCTGTTAGTTATATTTAATTTACATCGTTAACATTTTAGCCTCATTAGCCTGTGTGTTTGTGTTAAAGGCATTCTTGATAATAAATAACAACTTTGAGGTATAACTTGATCTTCTTGATCTCTTTCATGACAAGACTAAAGCACTATAAAACAATTTTCTTAACTGTTTTAGAAATCTGTAACAAATATACTTTCATTTTACAATTACTTTCAATTTGATTCCTTTCAGTAATTTGACAGTTTCCACTGTTTTATATATCATTCTACTTAAAAGCATTTTAAAGTTTTGTTTTTATCCATATGAAATTTTAAATTATTAGTGTTTATCGTGCATTGTAGAACGAATTCAGGGCTCGCATTAAAGCGCGAGATTGCGGATATCATTAAAAAAAAATCGGAAAATCCTCCTTTAAAATGAAAGCTAAGGGAGAAATCCCACTTTGACAATTTTTCCCGTTATTTTGTAAGTGATAGTCGCAGCAATATGATCTTTACACTGTTGTTGGGAGGGTATTGGAAATGTGGTTAAAACGAGTATAAAAACTTGTGAAATAAAATCTGCCTTGGAGTTCTTTTCATGATTTATTTCTACCGACCCGGGTTTCGGTTTTAACAAAATTCATGATCAGGGTCATATGAAAAAATGTTGAAATCCAACTGTTATGGAACACAACAATACCTTAAAAGAATACGTATAAAAAGTCTATAATTTATGTATACTCGCGAAATATATAGCAAAATTAAGTCAATTTGTAATTTCTTTAAATATCAAAGATGTTTTTTCCATTTTATAACATTCTCTTGATTTATTTCGTCTTAAAACTGAAGTAAAAAGATTTATTGTGATCTAAAGACTACATTATACATTATGTAGGGTGTTGAATGATAGTATCTGTATACTATTCTTATCAGGAAGTTGTAACTTACTCAATTTCAGTTTTATTAAAGCTTTGGATAATAATGATAAAATAATTTTAATTTCATTTCATTAATTAGGTTATAGTTCTAAATATTTATTGTTCACTAATAAGAACTTACAATATTTTCTTTGGGTAGTTTGCCATATATTGTGAATTAGTAATTGTTACAAATAGTTAAACTGTAAGCCTCTTTTGAGTGTAAAAGAAAATCCTCCTGATTGCTGGAAAATCCCCCGCTAAAATAATGTGAAAGGGGGATCTCCCACTGCACTGAAAATCCTTAGGGCTAGCTCTGCCAAGATTATATTGAAATAAAAGCCTGCATAATTTCTGCCTTTTTAAAAAGCAAACAGAAATACAGACAGTAGACCTATTTGTATGGATTAATAGTTAATATTTTGGAATATCTGATCCTGGTAAGAAATTTTTCTTCAACTTTACCTCTAATATTTCCTCATATTTTCCTCTCTTAGATTTCAAGTGAAACTAAATCAATGTTACTTGAAGTGACAAGTTCCATTTCATTGCAAAACTGCAAGAAAGTTCTTGAAGCACTTTTGCTAGAAACACTTTCACTTGGCATCTGTAGTAACCAAGATAATGGAACTAATAAGCAATTAACAGTTGAACAGGTCAGTAAATCAAATATTTGTAAATAATTATAATATTTGTAAATAATTATAATATTTGGGAGATACTTTACTATCATCCCGGGTTGAAAAAAGTGCTTTTAGAGCCGAACCTAATACGAATCAAACCTAACCTAACTGAAAATGGAGATTAACCTATCCGAGAATGGAGATTGACCTCTCCGAGGATGGAGGGTGACCTATCCGATCAACACGGGATGATAGTAAAGTAAACCCAATATTTGTAAATACGAAATATTTGTAAATAATTGCATGAAAGTTGATGAATTAATTATTTTTAAATTAAATGAATTTTAAAATGTGAGTTTTTAATTTTACAGTTAATCATTATAGTAATGTCTACTACATGTATTTGCAGTTTAATTTTTTTCGTTGAGTTTTGTTGACAAGAAATTTTTATGATGATTACTGGGTACAAGGTTTTCCTGCAAAGCCCATGACCATGACCAATTATTTATAAGTAAAATTGAGAGATTTATTTAAAAGTTCTGTGAGAAGGAAATGATCAGTGTATTGTTTTTTTCTAAAACTTTAATTTTTGTTCAGATTCTAGAAGTTTCATAATCCATGTACTGTCTATCATATCATTTATAAAAGTTTTCAATCAGATTATAAATTTAGAAAAAAGCACATTAGTGTGATTAAAAACCTTTTCAAATTATTTGATGAAATAGAATAAAAAATTGCTAATGTTTAGAAAGGATTGTGGGATAAAAACCGCCTTAGAGTTCTTTTCATATTCTATATTTATTTAAACCAACTCGGGTTTCGGATTTAATAAATCTATCATCGGGGCCATATGAAAAAATGTTGAAATCCAACTGATTTTAAACATAACTTTATCTTAAAAGAGCAAATTAGTGAATGACGTTTACACACGCAGTAAAATATATAAATATAGTAACTCTAGGTTTTTATTCCGCAATACGTTTGTAGTTCTTTTAACGTGCATATTCATTTCGGTTTAGAAAGGACTTTTTCATTTCTATTTTAAAAATTTAAAGGAAATGCTTTTAAAATTCAGACATTTCCTAGAAATGGCTATTTATGACGTCGGTTACACTTTGGAATGATACTCCCTATTTCAGTTTTAAGGAAAAACTTCATTTATTTTACAAACTTTCAGTTTAATTATTAATCTTATTATGCTAATAAAATAATAATAATATTAAGATAAACTTAATGATGTAAACAACATATTGTGCACAAAATGGGCTTCATCAGACTAATATCCATATTGTTGATTCTGCGAAGGATGTACACTGTGACAGAACTGGACTCATTATGTTAAGATTTATGAATAAATAATTTCTGAAAACTTTTAATTGTAAAACTCTAGTTATTATTATCTTATTATTTTTCATTGTACATTTCAGCATTTATAAAAGTTTGTTTACAACTAGTGATAAATTTGTGATTTGTAATCTAACAAACTCTGTTGTTTTTATAGGTTCGTGTGGTTGACAGTGAAGGGCGTCTCAAGGTAATTTACCCCTCGAGGACGGATCTTCAAATTGAAGAAAATGGAGTAATTGTAACCAGGAATAGTTGATTTGTTTTAAATATCAACTAAAATAATGTTTTTGAAGAAGAAAACTGTTTTTTGATAAACTGTAAAAATTATTACTAAAATTCTCAGATAAAAATACAGTATGAGAAATGGAGATGTGCGAGTAACATATTTATTTTTGTTTGGAGTTAAGTTTTCTTTGAAAAAGTTTTCATAAAGTCCAGTTGACCAGATCCTATTTCCTATCAATTTGATCATAATTAGTTACAAAGTTTTCAGTTTACTTATTACAATTATTTTTAAATAAGGCTCTCTCAAGTTCTGTATTTTTTATGAAGTTTCAAAGAATAGATAGATTTTTGGATAACAAGGTTACAAAGTAATTTTATTTTATAAACAGAAATAAAAATCTTTTGTATGTTATTAAAATGTGACCAGTGCATTGGAAATTATATTTTTCTCCGATGTCTAATACAGTATATTCCATAGTCTCGTTGATACTAACTTTGAAGTGAGTATGAATACTAAAAGGGGCGTCAATAAACTTTAAAAACCAGGCCGCAATACGTTAAGCCACTTACAGAAATTATAATTCAAAGAAAACAGCGAGTTAATGTAAAAAGTAAACTTATTATAGCATGTAAAGCTTCTTTTTAATTGATTTAACATAAAAGATTTGGAACTATTTTCTGAAAACTCAAGAATCGTTTCAAAACCGCTTTATTCCACTTCTAAGTTAAAGTTAGGGCCAAAGAGACTATAATTAGTTAGTTAGGGTCAAAGAGACTATAATTTAAACTACAGACTGTACTTTGTTGACTTTCTTAGTTTCTTTATAAGTTTTTTTTAAACCAATAGCAATAATCTAAGTTCAAGTTAAATAAAATATGAGTTTCATTTTCAATAAAGGAAATTGAAGTCAACTATTAAATTGAGTACTTGCACATCCCTATTACAGGAAAACCTTGTTATTACGATATAGGGTTTATACGAACCAACAGAAGGTCTAGGAATTTCCTTTATAAAAGTACATGTCATATGAAATACGTTTATTATGAAATATACAAAACGATAATTTACTCCTCAAAAGCAAAAAATGTGTTTATTACAAAGTAAAGTTTTATGACCATCAAACAAACACATCCTTCTATGGAAATTTTCCAGCCTCTACTGAGTGAACCAAATATCAAAACAATCCTCCCCTTCCAACCCCCTTTCCAATGCACATGTCATGGTAATATCATTTTTTTAAATGATTAATTTATTTTGGATGGTTGCCAATAAGCAAAGGAACAAAACAACAAATTAATTGATTTGCCATGGCTGTTGTACATTGGAAAGTCATTTTTTTCCAGTGTGATTTTTAATATGGTACCCCCTAGATAATGACTTTTTTTTAGCAAATTGCTTATTATGAAGAACCTGTTTATTACAAAGTCAGTATATTTTGGTTCCCTCAAAGTCGTATTAACGAGGTTTTCCTGTACTGTAATTAATCATGATAAAAGAGTAATGACCCAGTCAAAATTATTTTTTCTAATGTTCTCTAAGATTTTGCAATTTTTAGGTTAAATCAATAAGTTAATGTTTATGCATACAATGTATAATTGCTGTGCAATGTAACAGTTTGAAAAATATGAATTTCAAATTTGTAATTGAAAAAGTGTGAACTTTTAAAGCAAAATAATTATAAAATGTCATGGCAATATTATTAAGTAAAACATTTGCAGAATAAGTAAAATAATTTGTACACTGGTTTTTTTAATTACTTAAAAGTATTGTGCAGTTATTTTCAAGTTAATATTTTACAAAAGCTACTGTAAGAAGGTACTGTGTACTTTCTGTTAGTCTTATAAAAAAATATTAAATGCTAAGGCTACAATCATTTGAGCCAAAGAATTTTTTTTGACCAAAAATTAGTTTTCTTGTAAATTTTGATAACTTTATAACACTGTGCTCTCCTATTTTCTTTATTTGAAGTACTGTAAAAACTAGTGTGTAAGAAAAATCAGTGTATTAAGCAATTTGTTTTAAAATAATAAAACCAGTTTCTGATATTTATTCTTGGTCTTTTACTTATTTGAACCTACAAAAAATATATATATGTATTCTCTTGTAAAATGGAAGGTTTTGGTCAGTTAAATATAATAAAAATTTCTATCGCATTTCTGTGAATTTTGGTAAAAAAATGATCATTAAAATCTAAGTGAACTAACAGAGGAGAGCAACTGCTATGATTTTACTTTGCACAGATGCAGAAAGAGAAACAAACTTAAGAATGCTGACTGAATGATATAGTTATTTGCAATAATATATACAGGGCGGGCCACAATTTACATCGAATTCCATTTTTATATTTTACGCTTCTCTGTTTTCTCATGGTGTTAAGCAAAGAAATGTCAAATTTTAACCTTGCTCAAACGGGGAAAACGAAAATATGATATTTTTTGTAAGCTCAATGTTCCACAACAAACAGAATTGAAAGTAATAGAGCGGTGTAGCCTACACGACTTCGATATGAAGAAAACTGTAAGAGGAGGGTGTCAATTTAGATTTCTGCCATTACAGGAGCTTAAAAAGCACAAATAAGCATATTATTCGAAATTTGCTGCTTCTGTGCGAAAAACCGCTATAGAAATCGGAATAATTACTCAATCAGCTTATCGAGTAAGCAAAATGGAGCTACAGCTAACTAAATGCCCTTCAACCACCAAAAAGTCCCGCAGCTCAATGACCCCAATGAACTTGTCAGTGTGAGAAAACATCAACCGGACCGCAGGTTGTCGTTTTAGGAAGACAGCTTTTGTTGATAAGGAGCTATTCAAGATAGAGAAATTATTTAATCGTCAAAATTGCAAGTTATTGGTCAGAAAACAATAGGGTTCCTACGAGACCGTGACCGAGACCAAAAAGCCTGGTCTCGGTCTCGAAAATTTTAAGTGGTCTCGGTCTCGACTTAGTGGTCTCGGTCTCGTTTACAATGGGTGGACTCGGTCTCGTTTTTGAGCGAGACCGAGACTGAGTCTCGGTCTCGTCCTTAAAAACTATTATTAGTAATCTTTGTACTAAAATGAAGACATCATT
>JAQIWE010002756.1:0-12723 GCA_034698565.1 Campodea plusiochaeta | reverse complement strand
AAAATCTGCCTTAGAGTTCTTTTTTATAAAATTTATTACTACCGACCCGGGTTTCGAATTTAATAAATTCATCATTCAAAAGAACTCTAAGGCAGATTTTATTTCATATAATACATTGCAGTTCTTTTAGCGTGCCTATTTATCTCGATTGCTTTTAAGTTTTAAACCTGTATTATTTTACAGCGGGAAGCCATCTTTTCCAACACAAAGATCCCATTTTACTTTCTTTGTTCTCTATTGTATTCACTTTCGCAAGAGACCGCTAAGCTGTGTTGGAAAAGATGGCTTCCCGCAGGAAAAAATACCCCTTTAAGATTAGGAACGAACGACGAGACTCGAGAGAGCCTTGCCAGTATCGGTCTGTTGCTCTGTTCTCGGTTCTGCTAAACAGGGGCTCGAACTCGTCGTTTCTTTTCTATAGAACGCTCATCTCGGAAAATGATCGCCTTAATTCGAGCCGGGTTATAAATGATCGTCTAACACTTATTGTCTCATTTTATGGATCTTTTGAGTTTGACTTTTCATAAGTTATTATACGTGTTCATCAACTCCGTAAAAACTCGACAAGGGCGGACCAAACTCGGGCTCAATCGAGGCTCAACTTGTGGAGAATCTGGAGATTATGACTTGTCTCGATAAAGAGCAGTCTACCGCATCTCTCGGGAAAGGTGCTCGTCTCGCCCTTGGTACAAAAATTCTATATACATTTTAAAACATATAGGTGAAAATGGTCAGCAGTTTTTCATCTAAAAATAAGAGAAAGTTGCAATAAGTGAATAATGAATTTTGGAGTTTTAGTCGCCCTTTTCTCCGTGGCACCGTCAGCCGCAGAGTCAGCCACCGAAATGAGCGGGGGGTAAAATAGAAAATTAGAACATTTTTAATAAGAAATGTAAAATATTGTGAGTGAAAATTTCGATTATTGATCTTCTCGTTTATTATGTGATTTCTTCTGATATTTTATTTAATTATTTTGAGGAGCTCCTTCTCCCTCTGGAACCTTATTTCAGAGACATTCTGCTATATTTATGTAGCGCTGCTGCCCCTCCTAGTCATAAATTCATAATTTTGTTTTCTATTTTTGCTGTGAGGGGGCAGCTGTTTCACATTTTTGGATATTTTTCTTTATCAGTACGAGTTCAGAATATGATGCGAGACGTCATGTAGAGTGCATTGCGATATACGGGGGAGGGGAATACGAATGGGGTTATAATTACGATTATTGTGAGTGTATATTATTATTTAACTGCGTTTGATTTGCGACATGAGAATAAATAAGTGAAATACGAAAAGTGATGGGTTTATTTTATAGTGGTGACAAGTGTAATGATGTCCGCTATTCATAAAAGAAATACCCCTAGACAACGAAATAACGAATTGAGCCAATTTTAAGATTTTTTATATTAAAGTGAATTAAGTATTTTAATTATGAAAAAAAATACAGTACATAATTATGTCTGTTTCAAGAATGTTTTCATTTTATTGCATTATATTCCAGTTTTAACCTTTACTGTGATTAAATTACGTACGTTAATTTAATTATTATAACTGTATATCAATCTATATCGTAAAATTTATATCTTATAAATGTCAAAATTCCTGAAATTTAGGAAATATTAGCATTGCATTCTCCAAGGTCAAAAGTGGAGAACAATTCAAACGAAATGGTCAATAAAAACAGCTGAAATTCATGTGCCAGAGATGAATTGAGTCAAATACATTATGACCCTTAACACAGTCACATATTATATGACTTGAGAATAAGGCGACGACCCATAACTACTGCGAAAGATACCATTTCACGTTTCGTCAAAGTGACGAAACGTGAGAAAACAGAGATAAAATATTGCGAGGGAAAAGCCCGAGCTTAAATTTTTTACCTTTTTTCACCAGAAATGTCACAGATTTTAGCATTTTTCTGAAGCTTAAAAGATGTTTTTTTTAGAGAAAATGTAGTAATTTAAATGTTTGTTATATATTTTCATTATAAATGGTAAAAAACAGTAGTTTCAGCCCATTTCTATAAAAGTTTCATTAGGTCAGTAGGTTATTAAAAAGAGGCCTGAAAATTAGGAGTATCCTGGGAAAACAGGTGATCTGGTAGGCCTAGAAAACAAACAATTCCATTTAGTAACCGATGATGAGCATGTGACAATATATTTTAAATTTAAAAATAATTAGTTTAACTTTGGAATAATTATTTTACTTATTCTATCAGTCTATCCTGACGGAATACTTTACTATCATCGCGGGTCGATAAAACTGTTTCTCAGAACCGAATCAAACATAAATGGAGATTAACCTATCCGAGACTGGAGATTGATCTATTCGAGAATGTAGATTGACCTATTCGAGACTGTAGATTGACCTATCCAATCAATAACACTACGGGATAAAAGTAAAGTAAACCCATCTATCCTTTGTGTTATGCAACCAAGCATGTTGCAAAGTCAGTTTCCTTTGCATATATTTCAGGATAGCTTGAAAATGAAGGTCAGTTTTTTAAAGCTATAGGAATATTTGATCTTTTCTTCAATGGCTGACTGAAACTTCTGAGTTCGATAAAAAGGTAAATATAAGTTTAATTTTCATTTTAGGTTCATAATTTTTAGTTCTGTTTAATAGATAGTAAAGTAATCTGAATCCTGTTATAGGTTTATACAAGGCTTGGAGTATCCTAGCCTAGGGTAGCCTCCCTATCACACTTGTCTTGTTTCAAACTGTCTGGAAATAAGACAATGTTTTGACTGCTGTCTGCACTCGTAGGCCTAGTTGTAGTTTAAGGATTGGAACACCTTTTCTCGCTAAACTGCAGGGGACTACAAGGAGAATCGAGGCCACCCAACTTCTGAGAATGGAGTTTGATTTAATGCAACCTGACTAAACCTAACCTAACCTTACGAAACCAAACCTAATAACCCTAGTTTAATTAAGTTGGTGGTCAAAATAAATATATAGAATTTCGAAATTCTACATCTAAAATATTGTCTTTGTCAGTATTGAAGAGGGAAACGTGAATTTCATTCATTTCTGGAGATCAGAGTATATTTATTGGAACACTTTTCCCCTAAATTTCAATAAATTATAAGATTTGAAAAATTAAAAATTCGCCACACCAGAGAAATCTGTAAGTTGGTGCCTCTGTATTCCTTCATGATGATTATTATTTTTATTGTAATTTTTTAACTAATTTCATTTTTAACTAATTCATGTTTGCAGTTTTTGCCCTACATCACAATTATCACATACATTTTTTATTATTTTTGATTGTAAATTAATAATTTTAATTTTCTTTTTCAGTGTTGTGTCTGAATCAGTTTAGATGGGACTATGCCCAAAGGAATATAGTATTAGTAAGCACTACTGAATTTTGTTGCAACATTGAAGTGAACATTTAAAACTAGTTCTTCATGATGGCATACAACAGAAACTTCTCCGATCCGAATTCCTATCCAAATACATCCCGTAATTCCATAGAGTTACCAAGCCCCATACTATCACTACGAATATCACAAGTCAATCAACACATTATAACCGTTTGTGATATTTATGCCGTCTGTAATCGTAGTGGGTGTACAGTTCTGAAAATATTTATTTGTGAACCTGTTTCGAGATCAAATATTACAGTTCTCGTTGAATTTAATACAATTTGGGAAGCAGAGAGAATTCAAGAGTTTGTTCATGAACGTTACATGTTTGAAAACAGCTGTTTTATAGAAGCCTATTTTACAAAACTTCAAAGTTTGGAAGTTACACAGAATACAGATAGAACTTGGGATTTGAAGATTGCAAAATCACCAATGGTTGAAATCACATGTACCAAGAACTCTCCTAGCTGTTCGTATCAGAGCTATAAACACACCAAAGTAGTTAAGGGGGGAAATATCGTACAGCAGAATTCTGAGAAAGTGAAAGGGAGTAATATCCTAGCGCACAATTCCGAGATGTCAACGTACCCAAATGAAGAGCAAGAGCGAGATAAAATGTTGTACAGTGCGCTACTCTATAGTGCCTTGGCAGATAATACAGATTACGTGGAAAAGGGGAATTGTGAACAGTCTAGTCCTAGTGATATGGAAATTGAAGATGTTTGTGAACAACAAGCTGAATCAGTGTGCAATTACACGCCACCTTACAGTAGTTCCAGAACAAATAAAAAGTTCGAAAGTGACAAAAAAGACAATTACAAAACGTCAATTGATAAACAGAAACATGATAAAGAATTGTGTAATGTGCTAATTGATGATGTATTGCTTTCTGCAAGTGCTAGTTACATGAACGAAAAGTGTAATAGTTTAAGTAACAGCAATACTTTCCTACCTACTAAAACAGATGATGTGTCTCACAACTCTAAATCAGTGAAAATGCCAACAGATACTGTCAGTGCCAATCCTACCCCTTCCAAAACACTCAAAAGTCTCAACAAGAAGTCAAAGACCAAAAACAATAAACGAAAAAACGATAATAAAGAATCCCATGATGCATCATTACGATCTAAAGGTAAAATACGCAAACGTAACTATAAACAATCTAGTTGTCGTAGCGATTCAAAACAAAACAAAACTGTTGACCAAAGTACACCGGTTAAGATACCAGTACCAGCTATTAGTAAGTCTAGTTCTCGTCCCCCTGTGCTTGATCAATGGATACGGGAAGATACCATGACTGATACCGGTAGACATAGAGATGATACCAAGATAGATACTGGTAGACCTAAAGATACTCAGAGACTGCCTGGAAAACCAATGGATACCAACAAGACAGAAAAAGGTCAGTTGGTTAGGTTTAATTGTTCGTGCTCTTATTGGTATCATTTTAGTACCTCATTTTCTATCAGTTCATAGATTTTTGAAATCAAATTCGGTTGTTAATTTTAATATGAGGTTTTTCAAAATATCATTATTAGTCAATTAAAATTATTAAAAATATGAATTGTGTCTAATTTTTTTCCTGATAAATTAGAATATGATTCTGAACCGATAAAAAAATGTTGCTGAAATTCCTGACTTAATCTTGTAATGTTGTTTGTAATATTTTGGTTTTAATTACGCTGCCTCAACGCTGCGTTTATTTTGAGTAAGCGAGGCGTTTTTTATAATGTTCAGTCTCTCTCTCTTTCTCAAATTATTGCACACTCAAGGTTAATGCTTTTAAAGTTTTGATAAGTACCAGTATTTTTATTTTCTAAGCTACTGTCTAAAGTACAGATAGATTTTTTTGTTGAAATCTGCAGAAATATTCTCATCACAATTTTTGTCTTCTTGTCTCAAACTATTCAAATTCATAAAGTTTTTAAAAAGTAAGTTACCATTCAAGCTGAAACAGACAATTTGTTTATAAAATATTAATTTAGAACTTTTAAAAAGGAGCTTTTTCATTATAATAATTAAATTTGGATAATAATAAAAATTGAAATTGTATTTACAATTGAACTTTTTACAATCAATTCACTTTTTTTTAATTATTTTTCCTTGAAAATGGCAGTTTATAGGCCTAAATGTATTTTTTTTAAATTGAGAGTATTTTACTGAATGAAAAAAAAATATATTCCCATGTATTGTAACATCTTTTAACTGCTGCCATGTTTCAATTGCATTCAAAATCATCATCTGAGCAGTGGCGCAAGAAAAGGAATATTAAAGATTACAAATTTTATAATATGAACCAGAGTTAGCATACCAGTACTTATTAAGGCTGCCAACACTCCCGGATTCGTCGGGAGTTTTTAGGAATAAAGGGAAAACTCCCGACTTCCGATCAGCCGTAGTACTTGTGAGAAATCCAAATTAGATATTTTAAAGTAAAATGTTTAAGAAGTTAGAAAATGATGTTCATATTTCAAAAGATAACAAAGTTCTCAAATCATATTAAGCAGCAAAAATATATTACAATACAGTTTAGATGAAGTTTTTCCTTCTAGGCCTAGTTATGATCTCATTTTGATCTCGTTCCAGGAAGTTCCTACAGTGATGAAATGGTACCATATCCTACTAACTTGAAGCTCATCACTATCCCTTTAGATGGCAACTCATTATTTTCGTCTGTTGCATATCATATATTTGGATCTGTAATATTACATCGTGTCGCAAGGCTTGCTGCAGTCGATCATATGAAACAACACTTTGTATACTTCTGTGATAAGTTTAGTGAAGTTCGACGAAAGAGCAAACCTCGATTGGATCAATATATAAATAAATATTTCCCAAATTTCGTTGAAAACATGTCTGAGTTGGAAACGGAAGGTGAAGAAATTTGTTTACTTGCTTTAGCGGAAGTTTATAAGTTAAAAATTGACGTTTATTCTGTATGTGGGAACTCCAAGTGTATTTCGTACACGTCAGAAAGACTAGGTATCAGTGTGAAGAAAACAGTCGCACTTTATTTTGATAAAACACACTACGTGCCGCTTGTGCTAAGTGAACAACGTTCCGAAATTGAAGAAATTGATATTCGTGCTCCAACCCCGCCTCATATTTCTGATATTCACAATTTAAATGACAAAGAAAGCAATAAGTTAAAGACTCTGGAAAGTAAATCAGAACACAACGAAAAGACTGACATCAATTCAAATAATCATGACGAATCAAATTCTTGTACCGGTAGTGGTAATATTTTAAACTGTACTCCAAGCTATTCCAAGTTCGTAAGTTCAAATAAAAAATGGTTCACAAACTCTTATAAAGTTCAAAAGAATGATTTTCATATCCTGTCTCTCAATGTTCGGGAATTTTTACGTCAATCAAAACAAGACAAAGTGCGAACTTGGTTGTCCTCTCGTAAAGTAGAAGTCGCTGCATTGCAGGAAATCTCTCCAGACGTTCCTAACATATTGAACTGGTCTGATTATCGTATGATATCACATGATTATGGTAGCAGTGCATGTGTTAAAGATAGTCGATGTGGTTTTATGGTCCGTCAGGCTCTCATATCGAAAATCGTAAAACTAGAAGATATATCGGCAAACATTCAAGTGTTATATATTCGACCTTCCGAAAATCTATTCATGGGCATAATAAACGCTAAAGGACCGTTGGCAGCGGCGACAACATTGAAAAAAGACGAGTTTTATACGACTTTATCAACTGTAATCGCTCAGGCTAATTTACATGAAGATAAACCTGAATTAATTGTCGTTGGTGACTTCAATGCCTATGTTGGATATGGTGATGTTCGAGACTCGGAACACTTTCCACAAGCTGCGATGTTTCAGAAAGTTTCGGACGATAATGGGAAACGATTGATTAACGTCATTGAAGAAACTGATCTAATATTACTCCCAGGGTTACCAGTGGACTATACACTTCGAACGAGTATAGTGATACCTCCGATCTCAGAAAGATGGACATTATGTTGTGCAAAATCAGATCGCAGATATCAAGTTGATTACGTTTTCGCAAAGCCTTGTGATTCGATATCGTACAGTTTATTAATGTTTATGCCTATGAAGTCTGTTAGTAATCATAAGTTTCTATTGTTAAATATTAAAGTCAATAATAAACTAAACGTCACTTCAGAGAAAGAAGCGATAACTCCTACAAAACAAGAAACGAAAACTCGTACAAAACAAGAAACAATAACTCGTACAAAACAAGAATTGCTAAAGTCAACAAAACAAGAATCGCCAAAGTCAACAAAACAAGATTCAACTGAAATTGTGCATAACCCGAGTGCCATCATTGCAAAGTACAGAAGTCTTAAGAGAAAGAGTAAAACAGATTGTGAATCTACAAATAAATTAGAATCAACTGACAATATATTACCACAATCTTCAACATCTCAATCAGGGAATATTAAAAATGTGCATGTAGATTCTGATAATAATCAACCATATTATAAAGAATGGGATAACGAAAGCGTATCCGTACAATATGGTCTAACCTTATCGGACAATCAAAGTGTATTTCAGCAATATGGTTTAGTACCATCGAAAATTGAAAATGAACCAGTGCAATATGGTTTGGTACCATCGAACATTGAGAATGAAGCAGTGCAATATGGTCTACAATCATCGGACAATCAAAGTGGATTCGTGCAATATAATCTACAATCATCGTACAGTCAAAGTGTATCGCAGCAATATGGTTTGGTACCATCTAACATTGAAAATGAACCAGTGCAATATGGTCTAATCCCATGGAATAATGAAAGTGTGACTGGCGTGCAATTTGATGAACAACCATATCATGATGAAAATGGGCAACTGCAATCAATAGCAGGTATTTTAAAAGTTTTAGTTGTAGCTAAATTGAGTTTTCTTATTTAATCAGCTCATTTAAATAATTTATTTCATTTATCTCTCAAAAACCACACAGGGTTTACAGATAATCTGGGAAAATAGGCTGTAAGGTACCCAAGAGAGGGAATAATTTGCATTTTAGATATTGCTATTTTCTTACTACTTATTAGATATATAATAGTTATTTTTCAGTGAATGATTTTCATATGGTACTTTATCTATTCTTTGAAGTAGTTTAATATTGAAGAATATTCGTAATATCATTTTTAAAATATAAAGTAAACTTTAAAATTTGAACAATTATTAAAAGAAATATGCTAGGAATATGTGAAAGCAGTGTCTCATAATCAAGGGTACTAAACTACCTGACTAAAACACACTGTAATATTGAGATAGCTGCCTTTCTTTATTAAAACATTAACTGTATAATCATGGATACTCTTAAATGTTTATAAAATATGTTTAAAATATTTTTAATTTTATCTGAATCTTCAGTATTAAACGTTTTTGATTTTATATCAGACTAAACTTAGCGATGTTGTATTTTTAAAAATGATCTAAGCTGCTGAATTTTCAATTTTTTTTTACTTACAATATTTCATTCAGGAATATTCTTTAAAACCCATAAAATATTTCAATATAGTAAATAAACTTTATTTTTCCTTGTAGATACTCCCATTCTTAGCAAGACTATCAACAATGAAGATGAGCTATCGTATGTTGCATTCTCATATGATTCAGATAACAATCGAGATTTGCAGAGTGATGAAACTTTATTGTCAGAGACTGAAATTAATTTGGTGTCAACTGTAAGCGAACATTATAAAGGAAAACAGAAGAAAAAACAAGAAAATGTAAATCATAATGGTCCGAAGTTTGTGACTTTCGAATTTAAAAATAGTTAAGTTGAGGAGATAACGTTTTCAGTGAATTACAGTATTGCTGGCCTCTCTGTTTCAAAGATAACAATTTTTGTTTTGCTATTCCCTCTTATTAAACAGACAAATTTCAAATGATCATTTTCTTGAAAAAAGGTTATTTTTCCACATTGATATTTCAGAACATTGATACTTCAGTACTTCAGAAATTATTAACTTTATGTAAAATTATTTAATTTTACCTCACAATTTATTTTTCAAATATTGCTGAAATACATTAAATCTTATTTTTTTAGTTTTCTAACAGTATACAGCATATGATAAGAAATAAAATTAATTGTTGATGTTTCTGGAGCAAGAAAAATAGTAAATTTACAAAACTGAATATACATTTTTGTAACTGAACTGTTAAAAATAACAGTGAAACAGATGGTCATAATATTTTAATCATCATTTCATTTTACATAATGAAAATGCTTAATTTATCTGACGACTTCATTGAAGTAAAACTAAATATGAAGTTCTGTATTTGATGCAAATTTATTTTGATGTTGCTTAAAGGGACTAGACAGACATTTTCTACTTTTTAAGTTCTCTTAATAGTATTTTTTATTAAATTTTTTGATGGTTTTTGAAAAAGAAATGGACAAAATCGACCCAGTCATTTTGGAGGTACACCCACCTGAAGTTCACAAATAACCACCTGAGTTACCTGTGAACCTCATTTCCAAAATCTTTCGGAACTTATAACTTGTGAACCATAAGAGACTTCGATCATCCTTTTTTTAAAAGTCTTAAAATAAATTTATTTGTTTAATAAAAACTATTCAGTTTTTGTGAAGGTATTAGATGCCGAGATCCAAAAATTCACTTCACAGGTAACTCCTCTCATGCTGGTATTTACAAATCGTAATATCTCATGAACGGAAAATAATACGATGGTAATTTTTATGCCAAAAATAATAAAAGAAAATTAATACTATCAGTATAATAAAATTAAAGGAAACCTATTTCGCTGTCCAGTCCCTTTAACATTACTGTAAATACAGGAAATTGCATATTGCATGCTCCATATCCAAAAAAATAATGACAGCAATAATAATTCAAAGTTATTGCATTACCAAAATTTACCAAAGTAAAAGAATGTGTAAATAAGAATTGTAATTACATCAACTTTATAACAATAACAGACAAATTTAGCAGAAATTGCATAGAAAAATCAAAGACGCATAATTTCTTGATTTTTTATTTCTCATATAAAATCATATAAATTATTTCTAAATCAAGGTTGTCGGCAAATATTTTAATCCCGATACCAAATTTCCTCGAAGGTTAATAACATCCACATCCTTCTTAAAACGTTAATCCATTCTCTCTCCAATAATTTGATGAACCTCGTTGCTTCCTTAGAAAAATGCATTTCCATCGTAAGAGGAACAGCATAAAAAGTTACACACTCGCTTCCGTGCTCTGAGTCGATTATCCTGTTTAAAGAAGCGAGGAGTGCAAGAAAATGGCGTGAACATTTTCATTAAGATGATTTTCATCCGCTCTGTAGGACTGTCAGGGTCCTTGGTGTTTGAGAACATGCAAGAAACAGATTCTGGGTGAGGGACTCTGACGAAAAGATGTGTTTCAGCTGTCAAATTTTTGAAGAGGGGTAGATTCTTTTTTTGTGATGGAATAATTGGGTGCACGTGTGTCCTGGTAAGTATGGTTTTTTTTTAAGGTGATGAGAATTGGTTGGAATACTTTCGCCTTTATAATTAAGTTACCGTTTATTCTTCGTGGTTTCCACAATAATTTGGAAGAAAAATTTGAATTCTTACGCTATGTTAACACATATTTAACAATTACAGTACTTACAATATCCAAAAAAAGAATTTACAAATCCATTTCAGATATACAATATAGTAATAAACTGATAATATGTTTTGTACACCTCATTCCATCATGCTGATGTAAAGTGCATTAGTTATAAACAAACAAGTATTAATGTGTTAAGTTGCTTTAATGGAAAACCAACGATAGGTGAAATTGAAGGGTAATACAGAAGTGTTGATTTGTGAAGCCATTATAATGTGATAACCTGAAAGTATTACACTTAATCTATATCAATAATTCCACCTTGCAAAGTCGAAAGTGAAACATATTTTTTCTTCAGAAAACTATAATAATGGAGAATATAATAATACATATATGTCTGGCTTTTAAATAGAGTTCTAAACTTTCTTAACTCTGAATCCATAAATCATCACAGTTCAAGTAATAAAAAACAAAATCAGTATCAATTGAAGGTTGCTTCCATTACCTATGAACTGCTTTCATGTTTTATATATTTTTATTATTTGCTCGTCATGTACAGTATACACTACAATGGTAAATAGGAGAGTTACTGTGTAAAACCACAATGGGAATGAGAAGTATACATTATTCGTACTATCACAGTATACTAAATCTGTACATTTACATCGAAGGCAAATATCAAGAAATATAAATGTAAGGTTAAAGCAACCGCCAGGAGTTAAAAGATCGTAATATTACACTCTATGTAGAAGCATTACCCACACATAATATCATTTACTTTGTCAGCTTAGAATGTGATGATATCCAATACGATTTCAACATCACACAGTTTTCAACTCCATGCATCACTATCACTCAAACACCAAAATTCCATCACCTTACTCCACCTCACGATCAGAAAACCAAACATCCCTGAAAAGACAAGAGAAATATTGACCGGAGAAAATACGTGAGAAAAAAATAATAATCTGAGAACAAATATTGGATATGACAAGAAAGATTTTGGAGAGAGGAGTAATCGTTCCCACTTTCCCTAAAGTCCAAATATTTTACCAAGATTTTTCTTTCTTCTATGAAAATCCTTCCCCGGAGAGACTTGGTATGGTTTTTGGGGTACTTTTGATCCATTCTTCAGCTCCGGGATCATGTCGAACGATTTTTCACTCACTTGCAATTCTCTGTGGGTGCTGAGAATGGGCGACCTATACTTAACAAAGAGAGAAAGTAAATGGAGCTTTTTCGGTTGTTAGGTCAGCCTGTTGATTTAGTACTGACAATTAGAGTTAAAGGGTAACGGTGGAGTTATAGATCTTGTGATAAATTAAAGTTCAGAAGATTTTATTGCTGATTTTCTCGCAGATCAAATCAGTAAAACTGTATTTGGGGTAAATGGAAGATTAGTTGTTTTAGAGGGGAAAACAAGAATTTAAAATTTCATTATGAAAGTTATTATGATGAATAACATGATTTTATTTAGATACAGTTCATTGTATCTTTGTATAATGTACGGGTATGTCAGAACTGTTTCCATTTCAAATTGTAAATGATGAACTATATATTTTTCAGGTTTACACCTAACTTTTGTCTTTTAGATATATCTCTTAAGTTATTTTAAGTAAAATTATTAGAAGCTTTGCAAAGGACTATATATTATAAACGAAGTGTTTATAACTGACTAATTTGCATTGGAAAAATAAAATAAGAACAAGAACAATTTCGGCTCAAGTGGGACTCGAACCCACGACCTCGGTCTATCCAGGACTGTGCTCTATAGTTCAATGTTCAACATTCAAATAGCTCAAT
>JAQIWE010002755.1:0-12724 GCA_034698565.1 Campodea plusiochaeta | reverse complement strand
TCTATCGACTATATAAACAGAAATATCTCTTGATCCGTTGGGTCAAAAAATCTCAAACTTTTTGTAAAAATTATATAATAATATAAGGTACAAGTGAATGACGGAAAACGGGAAATTCATTATCAGCAGGTAACCCTTTAAAAATTCAGTTAATGTTATAATCATGATAAGCAAAGTGCATTATAAATACAGTACTCATGGGAAGATATTGCCAGGATGACAATCTCATTCTATATTCAGTACTCATTATTAATAATAATTCTGATGTTCCAGAATACTTTTTTAGAAATATGTCAGATAACGCCCTGCTTTGTGGATCTGAAGCGCAGATTTTGTAATGGACAAAAGCATAAATAGAAGCAAAGGCAATAAGAAATTTAGTAGGAGATGTACATTACAAAAAAGCGAAAATCCTATAACCCATTTTCAGATACAGATGTAATTTTTGTTTTAATGAAAAGTATAGAAAATTCCAATTGAGTGTAAACTGAAAATAGGACGTTGGAAAACAGAAATAATGCCTTTCCCCAAGTAAAATTGAAAGTCACAAAATGATTTCAAATACATAAAAAAGTTATTCCACTTTTATTTAAATTAACTGAAATTAAAAAAATAATAATAATAATTTAATTTGTCTTTCTTTCTAGAAAAGTAAAAAAGGTATTTTTTGTCATCAACCATTAGTCTGAGCGCCATTTTGTCTTTTCGAATATTTGTTTGATGCCTTCTTGTAACGACGCGATTTTGCAAGGCGTCAATCCCACTCGTCGACAAATTGACGGGCTCCATTTTGTCCAGACGCCAAATTGTCTGGCGCCATTTTGCCTTGGCGGCTATGTGGTAGGCGCCATGTTCTCGAGGCGCCAAAATTGACTGGCTTCCGATTTCCCAGGCGACAGTTTGTCAGCGCCATAATGTCCCACTCCTTTTTTCAAGGCGCCAATACACCATGGAGCCGTAAGTCATTCATCAAAATTTCCAAATATTCAAAAGTTGGAATCCCAAATTTCATCAATCGTCAAAGAAAAGTACATACTGCGTGTCAAAATAATACTTTGCAAATCACTTTATATAATTCATCATTCCTGAGGTCAAGTGCCATCAATAGGAAATCATACTTTGTAACTTTTTTTTTAACTTGATAACTTTTACTTTTGGCACTTATTAAAAATTGGACTACAAAAATGAATGGTTTTGAAAATCGTACCATAAACTTGGGCCTCCACGTACATATATATCTTCTATTATCCCCACTCTATTACGAAAAAATATTTATTCCACATGTGTAAAAATGAGTTATACCAATTTATTAAATTATAAAAACATAACTTCTTTCATCCTTGCCTATTATTTCCAATATTCCAAACTCTTCCTACACAGTAATGTATCCTGTAAGGTATGGGACCTATGCGCTTCAATTCCATTCACAACAGTTGTGATACAGGGGAAATTGTTTTCATGATACGGGTGCCACTTCACGTAATTTGTTTATTTGATACACATGTAACTAGTGTTTCATCTAGAATTTGTCGGGGGCAGGGCGCATTCAGGTTAAAGTGGGCACATTTTTACGTAATAACAAATAAAGTATGCACATAAAATGATCGTATAAATGTTTCTTTGACATTTTTTAACATTTCTTAGTCAATTTTAGACTGATTTAAATGATTTATACGCCATTGTAAAGATCTGATCGAGACCTTTAAAACGATGTATATAACGACTATTTTTCATTGGTGTTTTCGCGAATAAGTGACTTTGAAACCTGGGTAAAACTATTAAAGCACAAAGGTGCTTGAAAAGTAGGGCAGGGCGCCCAAGAGATAGGGCAGGGCGCTGCGTCCTTCTAAAACTCTCTAGATTAGACACTACATGTAACTAAAGGTTTAAACCTAATTACAGTTACATACAGTATAGTATGTTCTATTGTTACAAAGTACAATAATAATCAATTTACATAAAATATGAATGAAATTTATATAAGAAATAACATGATCTTGATACACTTTGAATAGTGATTTTAAGTGATGGTCTGTTTAATTAATATTGTGTGATATGCGTGTCTTTCTTATGAATAAAGGCTTTTTAATATGAACGTTAAAAACATTTCCTGAAATTACGCAATTATGTACTGGGTATGAGCATAAATTATTCTTCTAATCCTAAATCTCGAAATTACCCATTTAATAAAAATATATCTAATCCCAAAAAGAAAAAGAAAGAAAAATTCTCCTCTCGTACTCAACTCTTGTACGTCTAAACTGAATGAAACGTTGTTGATGTGACATTGATAAAATCCTCAATTCTTCCTCTTCTCCATAATTTGTTTTCAGAAGTGTCTCTTGAATCTCATTTGAAAACACAAATGAAGCGCAACGTCCTGATGGTTGCCACGCTATAAGAAAGAAACGGAACTTTTTCTCACAAAAACCCATTTGCATATACAAATGACAAATGCATCGCTTAACTCTGCCACTATTGCACAGATTTGTTCTTGTCATTCGAAAACTTTCCTTTTTTAGTTGTCGATGGATTTCTTTTTTCTTGTTGTGTTTTTGGTCCCATCATGAGGTAGAGAGGAAGAGAGAGATATTCTGAATGAGATTAACATTTTATATATACTGAAAAGAAGGTTCATGATGGAGGCTAATTCTTTTCAAACTTTCAAATCCTTATCCTTTTATGACTTTAGAGTATTTTCTGTGATATTGTGAAATGGAGGTAGGATTATTTAAAGATTTACGATGTGTTCAGATTGTTGTTTTGGGGGATGTAGAATTGATTTTTTATTGAACATGATTTAAAAGTTTTTTTTTCTATGATTACAATAACTTATATAAGCTGAATCACACAGCACATAATTGACATTGAATAGTTTCATTTTTCTGGCTAAAGTAATGAACTTAAAACTGTATTAGATATACTATGGATTGCTATCTATTATTCTATTAATGCCCTAGTTCCACCATAATCAAATACCTGGTCAATTTACAATTGCACCGACTAAAATTGATCATGAACCAAAATATCAGATGAAAACTCATTTTCCCCCCAGGTTAAAATATTTCAACATTTGGCCAGGCTACAAGCAACAAGAATCAAGTAGTTTTCAAATGCTGATACCTCAACAGTTTTATTCTGCCATGTACGTGTATAATGCAGCATTATTCAATACATTAATTTACATGACCACAGAAAATTTCCATTTTCACGGTGATTTCAATGCAAAATATTAATATAAATTAATATACAGTATTTAAGATGAAGTTATTGACAATAAAATTATCAAATGAAAATTTCAAGAAAGTTTTCAAGTAATTAGTATTTTATTTCTTTGCTTTCAAAAATGATTAATTTCTAATTACTTGGTTGTTTCAGAGATGATTTATAATTTTAAGTACTTTTATTAGAAATTTTTCAAACGTTAATTTATCTATATTTGAATACTGCGTAGTGTTAATAGAATTATAGATGGCCTCTCATTACGTCATTCAAATTACGATGTCTATAATGCTCATGAAGAAACTTTTTCCTTGCTTTTTTCTGCTATTAAAACATTCCTTGATATAAGCTGAAAGTTCTTTATTAACTGAAAACTCTTATAAAGTCTAGTGCATTTATTGAAGAAAATCATAATAATGTAATTATATTTTATGATGGATATTATTTTATTTCAAATATCCAAACTTTTTACAGTTAGATCACTTTTGCACTTTGAATATATTCCTGTTATTGTTATACTCTTTACTTGAGATTTTAGAACACTTCTATATATTGCAAGAAATTGTCGTTAAAACTGCTTTTAAATCATTTGCATAAATATATTTTGCTACTTCCAGTTACAATAACAATGATTAGTATTCTTATTTGACCTTTTCAGAATTCTTACATGACATGAATTGATGAAAACAAATAAATATAATTATGCATATTAAAATATCTTCACTGTTTTTTTTTGTCAGTGCAGAATTTTGGGTTCTAATACATTTTGTATATGCTTCAAGTTCTGGTAGCTTTCATATAACATTGGGTTTTCTGACTGGATTAAGGTAAAATATTGAAATAATAGACTTATTTATTTTAAAACGTATTTTTATATTTTCTTGGTTCCTTTCCAAAGGTTTTTCTGCCATAATCCCGGAGACAATGATGGAGAGAGTGCCGTTTTTTTGTATTGCACAGTAAACAGGAATGGTGTACAGTATTAGAAGAAAGAAATTATCACTTGACATACCTTAAGAACGTTTAAAATATTCCAAATTTCAAATTACAATAAAGTACATTTTCCACAATTCAAATTGGAAATTTTCAACAAATTCATCTGTTTATCTTATGAACACAATAAAAACAATTTAAAAGTTATTTCAAACAGTTACAATGTGTTTAAATAAATGCAATTTTGTGCTCCAAATATGATGTTATTATAAATGTGAAAGGCAAGATTCATTTTTATATAAAAAATCAATAATATATTAACATAAAATCAATATCTAACAAGATTAAGTCTTAGGCGTGCCTTTAAAGTCTTTTACAAAAGTATAACAACAATTTTTATTGAAGAGAAAGAGATACAAATAAAAATATGGTTTATACTATATGCATCTAATAATGAAAATAACGGTGCAAAAAAAAGGAAGATCACATAACTTAAAATTAACTATCTAATATACCCATTTTGTATTTTTCATTTCTAATACATAAAACAAACAAAAAATGACTTAAATTATTCCTGCAAAAAAGGTCACAGAAATAACGACCTTTTTTATTGACGTGAAAAATTCTTTGGTGTCTCCAAGTTTTAAATATATATTTATATAAAGAACAACTGCAGGTCACTTCTTTGAAATGTCCATCTGGCAAAACCAGAAATTAATAATAGAAAATGTTCCTCGTTGTTATCTTCTCTTCATAAATTGTTCAGTAACATTTCTTGATATAATTATTGTTTGTAAATCTTTGCACTTGCCAATTTCCTCCTGTCCCTCACTATTCACACACATACACACTTAAAAAGGAAAACATATAATACACAATAATATTGTTTTGGTTCAGTATCATAAACACACGTATTATCTTTGGCTTTTTGCTATTCGTTCTCCGTATATGAGATCGGCGTATTATTGCAACAATATTTTGTATAAATGTACATATTTGCGGAAAACAATAAAATGAAAAAAAAATCAGTAGCAACAATAAAAGTATAGGAACATAAGAATAAAAAAAAATTAAATTACACTGTAAAAAAAGTTGAAAACCGAAAAAGTACTAATAATTATACAAAGAGTATTTGAACGAAGGGAGAATTATTGTTGATATCATGTCTGAGTTTCACAAGCCGCGCCTATAGGTGAAGAAGCATGAGCTCCAAAGTTTCCTCTCGTTGCTACCAAAGGAGATCTGATATCTTCCCAACTTCCATTGTTTTGTTGTTGGGTGGTTGGTGGTGAGTAGTAATATGGTGGAGCTACAGAGGAAGAGAAGAGAATGGCTGAATTTTAGAAACAATAAGATACTCAATTGCTTTTGCGGAGGAAAATAATAGGCGTTCGTTAAGAAGAGGTTTTGGTGTGCGTTGATGCATTTTTGTTTCTGAGATGAAGTATAATGAAGTGTATTTATGAAATGTTTCTATAATTTTTGGAATGTAATACTTTCTTAATTTTTATATATTTTTGTTTAACATATTTAGAATAATTCGGAATAAAATTTGATTTGTTGAAAAATTAAATATGCATTTTTAATAATTATTAAATCAAAATAATTAATTTTCAAAAGTTTTCAATGTTTTGTTCTAAGCATCTTTTGCTAGTATTGTTGATAACTGTATTTTGTTATTGGTATATTATGGTCTATCTGTTATTCGTATCTGCTAGAAACAAATTGCACAGAAAGTCAAGTATAGAGCAAACGTAAAATAAACAGTTTTTTTCAACATGTTTCATACAAATCAAAGACCAGAAGGAAAATTAACAACGATTAATTAAGAAATATCGTTTCAAGATATTCCTTTACGCTCTATTTGAATTTTTTAGTAGAAAAATACAGGAAAATAAATAGGGAAAAAATTTAAATAATATAAATAACGCGAACTCCTTATATTTATATGTTCAAGATGGAGATCTTCTGCAATTATCTGAAAGCGTATCTTGTTATTATTTTGTACATTCAAATCTACATTTATATATTGAAATTACATGTTCCCTCTGAAATAAATTCGTATGAAAATACAATAGATACGGTTGTGTTATCTCAAAAATGACAAGAGAAACGTTTTTTACAGAGCCGTTCTAAAGATCTAAAAAAAAAGTCTTTCACTAACAAAAATCGTTCATAGGAAAAGCAATCTGATTGTATGAATGTAGAATTGTAAAGAAATACTCTAAGGTAATTGAAAGATCTTGATTTTCTTGTACTGGTCTTTAATTTGAATTTGTTTGATGTAGTAATGTAAGAAAAATAGGAAAGAAAAGAAAAAAACTTAAAAAAGAGGCAATACTCACAGGTTACTTACTGAGGAGCCCTCCCGTTCCATAGGCATATGTGTTGTAGGTCGCCGTGTATTGCGAGTAAGGAGAACTGTAGGTGTAGTCAGCGCCAGGGATCACGGCAGCTGTCGGAACTGCGCTGCTCCCCACTGGTACAAAGAAAACAAAACGTTACCACTCGCAACACTCGGCTTTACAAATTTTGAGGTTTTAATAATCAATTTTGATTTTTAATTTTGATTGAAATTTTTAGTTTTTTTAGGTAAATTAATATGAATGTTATCAGCTAATATTCTTAACGTAACCAAATTTGTAATAGCAAGTTTTGAGGTCAAGATAAGGTTGTGTTAACTCAGTTGAGTGTATTTTAAATTATTAATTTTAATCAACTTAGATGGAGGACGTTTAAAAGAAACAAAAAAAGTACAAAAACAAAAAAAAATGAAAAACTACATGCGGTTAAAGCTCAACTAACAAATTAAAAATGACACTTAAAACATCCACAAACAGCAAAAACATTCTCTAACAATGAACCTACTTACAGAATCGGCGATTACATGAGAGACTTGAACCCTATAAACATACCTGTATACTGTCCAAAACTAGGTAATGCATAAGGTGAACTAGCAGGGGTAACAGGCTGAAGAACAGTGAGTGTTCCAGCAGAATTTGGTGTATCTGCTTTTAATGGAGATCCTACATGTTGATGTGAGTCTTGGGGTATATTCGTTGGTCCAGGTGATCCTACACCCCCATTACCATGATGATGATGATCATTATGAAGTCCACTTCCAATACCAGGTGGTGTACTGAGTCCACTATATGCACTTGGATCTGTACAAGCACATGCAGCACACAAAACGTATGAGAAACACTTATTGCATGCGGATTTTTTGGGGGAGAGGTTTATTTGAGTCAGGATTTTTTTAAACTAGAAAATTAATTGCTTACTGTGTACAAGTAAAGAAAATTACAATAAGGAATATTTGAGTAAAATAAAGTTTATAATATTATAAAAGTAATTCACTTATTATATATATTTTATATCAATTAATTATGGTATTATTTAACTTTATTTTTTAGTATTAATTATTATTGTAGATTTATCTCTTCAGTTTTGTAAAGTAGGAGAAACATTGCCGCAAATACTCCTGTTTTTTTTCCTTCAGATTTCATCGAAAGATCTTTCCTTCTAGGAAAACGTTAGAAACTTTCTCAGATCAGTAGAAAAAAATTGTGCATATCATTTAAATGTAAAAATCCTGACTCAAAGTATGACCAATTCCATTTCTAATGGTGGTTGTTTGTTTGTTGCGACAAAACACAGGTCAACTCGTAGCAAGGAAACAAAAACAATTCTTTCACACTCTTCTGACTTTGCGGATTTACTTCTTTCAAATGAAAGAAAAAAAAATGTTACTTTTGCCTCAACAGTTTTTTTTTCTCTTTACTTTCCCAAAATTCCCTTCGAAATAATTCTCATAATATAATATAAAATAATTTCATGTGTGCTTTTTCTAAAAATTTAAATGTATTGATTTGGTGAACGTAGCAAACCTATCAATAAGAACTTCGATTTTTAATTTATACAAATAAATAATTACTGTATAACAGAAGTCATGTCTGGTGAACTGACTTAAATCCAATAACAAGTATTTTCATTAGTTCTAAATAGTGATTACTAGTATTAAAGATTTCTCATCTTTATATCATTAAGTTTAAATTTAAGTTTCATTAATTTTTCATTAAGTTTTTTCCATACTATAGTAGATGCTATTGGTTGATCGCTGATATTATCCTCATATTACACATTTGTAATATTTCATATCTTATTACGAAAGTGACAGAGGTAAAAAAAGGCGGTTCTTTATTCCAAAGCAAATACAATTCGAGGTTAAATATAATCATTGAAAATTATTATTTTCGCGTAATATGACAGTGACCGATTTGATGAAATTGATTGCATCAAAATTGTACGTTGTGAACAAAGAGAAAAAATAAATGATAGTTGAGAGTGAAAAATAACAGTTCTCTATCAAAATAAAAGTCGCCTGTGTAAGATAATCGAAGAACCCACCTTCTCACAGGACATTAAACACATTAAGTAGCTTACAAAGCTAAACAATTTCAAGCTAATAAAGCATAATTTATCCCTTCTATTTACACCTCATTAGATATACACACATAACGTATTTTCTTCGTTTTTTTCGTACTTTTGCATAATGAAGCGTACACGTACACCTTAACAAGCAGAAAGTGAATAAAATTCCTACTCGTTCGCTCGTGGTTTTTTTTCTTATTTCGACAGGAAACACACTTAAGTCGCCTTTTACACTTTTTTCTATTTAAATTTCACTTGGACATGGGAACGATTCCTTTTTATTTGTTTCCCCAAACGTACAAAATGATACAACAAATCGACGGAAAAATCTATTTCAGGGTCCAGAAGAGTGCATAATGGTTAAAAAGAAAAAAAAAAATCATATTCATAGAATATCTCTTACAATGGAAAGTTTTCGTAATTTATTACGAAATTGGTTTCATATGGAGAAGAAACTGTTCTCACAATTTTACGAGTTTACCTGTGTTTTGCTTCAACATATTTATATTATACTTTTGAGTATTATATAAATTCAGGGATTTTTTTTTTTTTTAGAAATTTTAAATTATTTTAAATTGTAAAATTATAGAAAATTACACTTATAGAAATAATTCGAAATAAAAAAAGTTTTTAAATAGTAGAAAAATTAAATTTAAATGAAAATAACAAAATGTTAAAGTCAAAGAAACATAAAAATCAAAGAATTAATACGATTCTGTACAGCTAGATATATACTTCAAAGGATCAGTAAAAGGTATTATGACTAGAATGTATCTTCATGAAATACTACTTGGAATGTTTCCAAAAACCGAAAAAATAGGTAATAGTATAGTTTTGTTTCAATTTACGAAATAAAATAAGTTGATCCTTTTACTGTAACTTTTCCATGACATACCTTGTGCATATGGTGACCCTCCTGGATCCATGACTGAGGAATTTCCTAATAATGGTTTCATATCTTGCATACTGATTGCCGTAAGGTGCGGTAATGACCCGCCGCCTAATAAAAAAAATAATAAATAGCCCATATTGAGTATTTTTGTCGCCAATTGAGGAATTTCCCGTCACCGAAGGAAACCATTGAGGTTTTATGACTTACCCTTCACCGTCAGGAGATTTAGACTTTTAAAGACTTTCTTAAGTTAATTTTACGAAACAGATAGCATGCTTTTACTCAAATGCAAAAAATCTGGTTAATAACGTTTTTCCTTTTACTATTTTATGAATCAGGTGAGAGTGGTGAATTTAGTTTTATCCTAAACTGGTTAAGAATTTTAAAATTCATGTTGACTTTCAAGCCTTTTAAAATTCCAGTGCAACTCTATTTTATAAATTTAAAAATAATGAATTCTTTGTTCTTCAAGACAGCTTTACATTAAATTTTTCACAGAACTGCTAATAATTGTATCAATTAAAAAAGGAAAAGCGTTTTCATTTCAACTTAGAAGCAAAAAACGAATATCTTATGCATTGAACAGAAACAATATCATGCATATAAAACACATGGAACAGAAACAATATCATGCATATAAAACACATGGAACAGAAACAATATCATGCATATAAAACACATGGAACAAAATCATGCAAACAGAAATAATAATAAATATATTTTTCGATTCCATTTCTTACCTAAAGATGACCCTATAGGTGGTGAATAAACAGGAGTGCTCTGTGCTTGTGTAATGCTATTGAGCGAATCATAAAGTACATCAGATGAAATTGCATTCCCAGATGAAGTGACTACTGTAGGGAAAGCACCTTGGTTTTCGGTCACAAAATACGGAGATCCACCATTCGGCGCACTTGCCGTTGGACTTCCTAAATCAGGTAACATTTTAGACGATTCTTCTTTCACTGGCCATTTTGCACTCCAGATCTGGAAATAGGTTATTTTTAGATTGGGTTTGCTTTCCTTATATTGCTGGTATGTATCAATGGAAAGTGGATTACTTTTAATATAATAACCTTTGATATTTAAATTAATATTGTGAGTTTTGCTCAAATTTTCTTTGAATTTAATGGATTTTTTTAAGTGGAGCTGTTTCAGCTAGTTTGTATAGTACGCAAAATTGAAATACAGTTTATTACAACTGGTATAAAACATGAAATTTGCAGCTTCATTATTCACATACAAAAATATTACTAGAATTCAAATAAAAGAAATTAATAAATTATTATCTTTCATATTAGAATACAGCAAAGAAGAATTCCCATATTATCTCTAGAAAATATTTCGAAGAATAGTATATTGACTTACTATTCTTGATATTTCACAAAAGAATAATGCCAAAACCTAAAATAATAATTATTCTATTACTATAGCAATTTTGTGTGTGTAAACTTACATTGTGTAAACTTACATTTGTATAGAGTTGATCACCATTATATTGCAGTCTCTGTCGTTTGAGTTCATGAGGATCAGGATGACCATTGAGATCTCTACTGCTGTCTTCTGCAAGTAAAAGAACGTCTACGTGGGCTTTATTGCAATGAAAATATAAGCTTATATACAAAACACTCTTGGTAAAAAAAAATAATAAGTGCAAGTGCTAAATTAAATGCCATGAAATAAAATAGTACTCATTTGTTTAAAATATTAATAGGTGAAAAGCATTTTAAAGCTAGTTAAATTATATGCACGACTTTTGTGGAAATATAGAGTAAAAATTTTATATTAAAAGGAGACGGGATATCTGTAATATTTGTACAAAATGTGGACTTTCCGTAATTGTAAGTTCGTCGTTGACTATTATACGTATTTATGGGATGCCTCTTAAATGTTACGATTATATTTTTCTTCTAATCGTAAAAGAGTTTTACAGCACAGTGCGTAAATAGGACTGCTCAATAAAAAGCTAAGAAACTGGATTGCTAAATTTCCCGTGAAAAAAGCGAATTGGCAAGAATCGATCTACAGTATATAACTTCAAAGAAATAGAATGAATTGGAGCTTTAGTTGAAATTGTGAAAGAAAGAGGATTCTCCAGAGGTTTCAACCATTCATCCGTAACCCTTATTCTCGTCATACGACTTACAAAGTCTGTTCTGCTTCAATTCAACTCAATACGATGTTTACAATAAGACGTATTTACTGTTTCAGTGTATTTTATATATTCAACCAGTTTAAATAAAGCTCTTGCTTTTGCTTTACTTGTGTACATTAGACTCTCTTTTTTAATTATACGAACATTACCCAAGAGTATCTGCGCTTGTGTCCTAACTCCGCTTCTTCGGCACTTTTTCGTTACTGCAAGCAATGACAAAAGCAATAAAGATTCCATCAGCCGCCCGTAAAAACGAAAATAAAAGTCGGAGAAGTTCCTTTCCTTTTTTCTCTTCTTCTTTTCCTCCTCTTTTACGTATCCGGCTATTGTGAGACGATCTTTCTTCTGTAGATACATTCACATCATCATTTTTACTCGGGAGGAGAAAGGAATTATGAAGAAAAACGTCTTCTTCTAAATATTTGCAAACTTTTCATTCCTGCACATGGAGGAAAGAATGACATTTCTTCTCATCCAAGACATTCCAAGTATCCAAAGTTGTCAAAGTAAACAAACAAGCTCTCTTTCTATGAGTTTGGCAAGAGCAAGTGCAAGGCGCCTGGAATCAATCATCCTTGATCACTTTTATTAAGATCTAGGGAAGACTAATGACGAGTGCCTTTGATTCTTCATCCGTATGCGCCAACCTTAACCCCTGTGTTGTCAGGCTGAGATCAACGCTTCCGTTCCAATGCCTGACGACGTAGAATAGCCCGTTTGTCCGTAGTCCTCGGCTTGTGACGTCTCTCTCTCACTCTCTCTCTCCCACCGCCGTCTCTCTCTCTCTTGCTTAAGCTTACAATGCTCCCTATAGTAGTGTTAATGCATTTCTGATCCCCATTCGAAAGGAAATGGAGAGACGAATCAGCGCTTGTAGGGTCAGTATACAGATCACGAACAAACCGATAAAAGCCTTCAGATTTCTTCCCAATGCAATAGTAAAATCGAGTCTACGTCTGGTTGGCATGGGGTAGAGTACCATGCGGGGGGTATGGTAGTTCCCCCCCCCCTCCTCCCCACCCTCACGTAGTAACTTCCCCCTTAGTGCCATTTTCCGTTCCGCACCACCAATCCCAACCGATCATCCTCTC